>JAJMCY010000471.1:0-11917 GCA_030565755.1 Ascobotryozyma cognata | reverse complement strand
TTCTATTATATTATATAATATATTTCTATTGTATTATATTATATTATACTATAGTAATTATATAGTAATTATATTATATACTAAAATAATATATAGTATTATATTATTATTTATTTATTATTTATTATTTTATTTCATTATATTATTAGCATATTAGCATATTATTATATTATTATATTATATTATTATATTATGGTATTTATTTATACTATATATTATATTTTATAGTATTATATATTATATACAAATTAATTGTATAGTATATATATAGTATAAATAAATAATATAATAAATAATATTTATTTATATTGTATTATTTTGGCTATTTTTTCCTACAATTTTCGCTATTTCTGTTTCAAATTTAGACCCTTGTGATGTATAAAATATATAATATAATATAAAATAATGTATAATACATAATATATATTATAATATAAAATATAATAAAAAATATAATATATAATATAATATAATATAATATAATATATATAATATATATATATATAAATAATCGCTATATTTCTAACATAAAAGATGCACTCATTCACTTTGATTGCCCTCCTTTTGGCAAATAACGCTATCTTCAGTAATGCACAAAGCAGCAGCAGCAGTAGCAATAGCAATAGTGTTTGCTCAAATTCAACTATAGATGTATCTTCTCAATCTATACTCAGCTCTGTACAATCTTGTGAAACAGTTTCCGGTACTTTAGATTTCACAAACTCCAATTTCGCAGTTGTCGATTTAGGTTCTATTAAAGATGTTAGAGGTGATATAAGATTCTCAAATAATACACAACTTAGTTCAATTTCTGCTCCAAATCTTGAAACAATTAATGGAAATTTTTATTTAAATTCCTTAACCATCCTCAATACTTTATCTTGTCCAAAACTTACAACTGTTGGCTCTATTGCTTGGGTAACTCTTCCAGCACTTTCAAATCTTCAATTTAACAGTGTTGTTTCAAATGCTTCAAATGTTTATATATCTGATACTGGTTTAGAATCACTTGAAGGTATTTCATTAACACATGTTGGTACCTTTGATGTTAATAATAATAGAGATCTTTCAGATTTAACTGTAAACTTTTTATCGGTATCTGAATATCTTGATGTTTCTTTTAATGGTCAACGTGTCGTTGCTTCTTTCCCTTATCTTCAATGGGCAAATAATATTACTTTTCAAGATGTAACAAATGTTTCTCTTCCATCTCTTACAACTGTAAACGCTTCAATAGGTTTTATTAATAATACTTTTGATACTCTTTATGTAAATAATTTGACAACTGTTGGTGGCTCTTTCTCAGTTCAATATAATCCTGCTCTCTATAATATTTCTTTTTCATCTTTAAGAACTATTTCAGGTGGTTTTACTATTGCTAATAATACTTTATTAGATAATATCTCTGGTTTCCCCTATTTAAGAACTATTGGTGGTGGTGTTGAAATTATTGGAAATTTCACAAATGCAACTTTCCCATCACTTAATTCTATAGCTGGTGGTGTTTATGTTAATTCAACAAATGAATATGATTGTGATTTCTTTACTGATTTAAATAAACATGGTGATATTAGAGGTAATAAATTCGTTTGTAACGCTCTTTCAACTTCAACTTCAATCACTCTTTCTGCTTCACATTCTTCAACTCAATCTGATTCAACACAAACTGGTGATTCTTCTACTACTGGTACTTCAACTTCAACTTCTTCTTCATCTACTTCAACAACTTCTCACAAGAGTGATGCTACTGCACGTTTCTCTGCTGCATCTTCAGATTTCAAGTATTTATTTTATACAATCATTACTATTCCTTTGTTGATGCAATTTTTTTAAAAAAATTATAATAAAGATATCTATTAAGGAAAAAAAAAAAAAAAATATAGAATTATAGTATTACATTATTAGTAATACTAAAGATAAAATTGATATAAAACTCAAATAAATTGATATATAACTCATAAATGAGATAAATTTTGAGGAAAATTTAAGATAAAGTTTGTTTTAATGTGTTGTTTTTGATTAATTACTAGTTGATTTTCAATATTTTTTGTTTACTTTTGTTTCACTTTACCCACCACTAATAAATGTCTATAAGATAGTTTATTATGTGTTTTAATTATTTATTATTGTTTTATTAAAATTTTATTTTATTTTTGTTTTATTAAAATTTTATTTTATTTTTTGTTATTTTATTTTATTTTATTTTATTTTATTTTATCTTATTTTATTTTATTACTTAATGCTCTGTTACTATTTCCAAGGAAGGTGTGCTATGATATGATATTGTGGTTTATAATTAATTTATACAATTAATTATAAACAGTCTTTGTCTTCTTAACGAAAGAAAAAGACACATGATTTTTTTTTTTTTTTTATTTTTTTTACTTCACTTTACTTTACTTTATTTCTATTCGTTTTATATACACTTTATATATTTTGGTTAATACTTATGTACATTTAATTTATCAAAGTATTGATATAAGTGGATATATGTAGTTAGTATAGTAATATATTGAAGGTAAAAGATTATAGAACTACTAATAACTATTATATAAATAAATAATACAATACTTTATTGTAGGATTCCGTAGTAATCCGTTGTAATCTTGAATTTGAAATAAAAAGATTACATAGTATAGGATATACTAAAGGGAAATTGTTTCTGTCAGTATTCCTGTGGGTTTCCATGTTATAGACATTGGGTTTCTTGCCAGTCCCTGTGAATATAATAATAGAACAAGTGTAAATAGTAAATAATACTAAATACATACAATAGCTAATATTTTATTAGCTATTGTATCAATTTATACCATTTATTGTATTTATACCATTAGAGAATTGTACTTTCATCTTCCTTCCCATAAAGTTCGTATTTGGCAATGTATTGAAAAATAGACTTTGGCACCATTTGAGAAAGAAGATTTGTATTAGAATCATGATTATCAACATTTAAATTAATAATAGCATTTCTACACTTTGTAGAAGAATCGTTTCCTATTGAAGGAAGAATACCAAAATGATTTTTTAAATCATTATCAGTAATAATATTATTTTTTATAGCATTTTGTAAAATATTTTCACATGTTTCTTTTCCCCTTTCAAAGGCGATTAGTTTCACCTGTAGGACTGGGTTTCCAATGAGTTTATTTATTGCGTGTTTTACCTTTTCGTTGTCGTTTTTTGCTCTTTCGTAGTCATTTTTTACCCTTTCGTTGTCATTTTCTACCTCTTCGTTGTCATTTTTATTATCATTATCATCCTTGTAGAACCGAGGTTCAAATAATCGTGAAAGAGTATCAGAACCAACAATGAATCTTAAATTTCCCTTGTAATTCGTAAATATTGTATCATTTTTAAGAGAAAACTGCGGACAATCAACTATAGCATCAACTTTATCAACGAACCTTGCACATGTTGTAAGACATAAATAAACAGGAACAAATCTTGTACCTTTCTCTTTAAGAAATTCTTGAGCCAGTAAATAGATCATGTCTAGTCTTTGGGATAATTTTGCTCCAAAGTTTTTTTTGTCTGCATTTTTAACGCTAAGCATTAACAAAACATTTATACTTTTAACTTTTTTATTATCGTAACAGTTGTTCACTGCTTCATGAAGCATTTTCAAATGTGTGTTATGTGGGGGGTTAAAGGAAGCATCAAGAACCACAATTTCTATTTGCTGTCCATCTTTTTTTTCTATTAGCTGTTTATCTTTTTTTTCTATTAGCTGTTCATCTTTTTTCTCTATCAGCTGTTCATTACCTTCTAATTCTTCCTTGTTGGTTTTCTTGTATATAATTTGAAAGTTTTTACCAGATTCTAAAAAATCCTTTAATAAAGTTCCACTTCGTCTGCATATTTCCATTATGACCTTTAATTTTACTTCACAAGTACCTTCGTTGCTTAATAAAAAACCCAAACAAAAACAAAAACAAAAACAAAAACAAAAATAAAATAAAACCTAATTAATTACTATATAAAAATAAGAAAAACAAATTTAAGTCCTGTAGCAACAACACAACTTCGATTTAAAACTAAAAACTAAAAACTAAAACTAAAAACTAAAACTAAAAACTAAAAACCAAATATTAAAAAAGTCCATAACAACCAACCATAATGAAAAGTGGAACTATTGTTGCTGAAATAAATCGTAATGGGACGATACAAAAGTCAACAATTTGTGCTTTATCTTTATTGAAATTGCATCCAAGGTATACTAACTATAGAATTTTAGATACAACTAACAATATAACTAATAACAACAATGAAATCCTTATAAATACTGGAAAAATCTATGATGGAATATCAAAATTTGATCCTTCACCATCTTGGTTTAATTTTACTTTTGGTCCTTATTATTCACAAAAACTTTCTGTTGCAGGTCTTATTTATAAACATTTTGGACGTGAAGTAGTTTCACGATTAATAAATTTTATTTTAAAAAATACTACTAATACTACTACTACTACTACTACTACTACTACTATATCTAATTCAGATTTACTTGACTTTGTTTATAATTATGTCTATAACCATCTTGTATATCCCATTGATGCTTTAAATACTATAAATGAACCAACTATACCTTCACCATTGTGTATTATAGATACAAATAAACTTAAACTTAAACTTAAAACCAAATCTAAACCTACTTCGAAACCTATAAATGAAATTCTTGAATCATATGCTAAAATATTTCTAAATACAGTGGAATATGTTATAAACATTGTATATCCAGATAGATTAAAAATTTTAAAATCTATAAAGGAACAAATATTAAATAATAGTTCTACTCAACAAATCCTTGTTTTACCAACTCTTAAAACTGATTGGAGATTACATATTCATGATCTAGAAATAGAATTAAATATTCCTGGACAAATTAAATTTATTATTTTTAAAAATAATGATAAATTATATACAGTCTATCCTGTACCTTTTAGTCCTGAATTCTCAAGAGGTATTTATAATGTATTTACTAGTTTAATAATTCCATCTTCTCTTTATTTTTCAGGTTATAATCGTATACCATTTCCAATTTCATGGTATGGTTTAAAATATAATATGCTATCTCAAGCAATTTTAAATACTAATTATTCAAATAATTCTATAAATAATTTAAATTGGTTACCAAAATTATCACCGCATTGTAAGGTAAATTCTCATGGATTATTTGCAAAATTAAATTCACTTGATAATGCAATTTTATTAGCTTCGCTTGCTTTAAAAGCTGTTCTACCTAATAAACCAACTTTAAATTATTTAACCCATTCTTTACTTTCTTCTATTCCTTCAACTACTTTATTACATAATTCAGAATCTACTTTATTATCAAATAACAATAACAATAACAATAACAATAACAATAACAATAACAATAACAATAACAATAACAATAACAATAACAATAACAATAACAATGACAATAACAATAAAAATAAAAATATTATACCAAATTCATATTCAGCTTCATTTAATATATCTATAAATGAAATTAGACATCTTCCAATTGTATTATTACAACTTAATTCTTTAATAAATGTTTCAAAGAAGCTATTGGATGCTGAAAAATTAGTTGGATGTTCTTATTCAACTGCTTATGTATTATTTCCTCCAGGGGTTCAAACTACTGATCAATCGGAAAGTGTTTCTTTATTTAATAAACAAAAACAGACTATTATTTCTCGACTTTTATCCTCAATGGAAGCTTATAATAAACATTCTAATACTAATACTGAAAACATCACTTTAAATCAATTACAGTGTAATGATCTTTGGAATATTCAACAAAAAATTTATTCACAAGACAAAGAAATTCCACCTATAAATGATACTATAAGTGATACAGATTTAAACACAGATACAAAAGAACAAAATAAATACTGGACTATACAATGTATACCACTTGATATACCAAATAATGAAATATTTATATCCCGTCATCCATTTCCTTCATCTTGGATTGGACAATCAACTTCACAACTTATCTCACTTACAGGAGTAAAAGATATTATAAAAGTTGATCCAAATGGACTTAAAATTTATACAACATCTAAAGAATCTGCTTATAAGATTGCAAATATTGCTTTTAATCTTTCTGCTCGTAACACAGAATCAATTTTATCTTCATCTGAAATTTATAATGTAAATGTATCTTATAGTTTACAATCTGAATTAAATTTAAATACTAAAGATACTACTACAAATAAAAAAACAGATAAAAATAATTCACATACTTTAAATGTCGTCATTTTGTCAAAAAATTGTAATTGGAAACAGTTTTTAGATACAAAAGATACACTTGCTGTAATATATCCATGGTCTTATATTCAGTGGTGTGTTCATTATGTTCACCCTTTATATAAAAAGAAATTTATTAATACCAGAAGATTGTTTACTTCTCGCTCTGAGGCTATTAATTTTGCTACAAAGGTAGTATAGACTACTGGTTATATATTGATTATGTATTTGATTATATATTGATTATTTATTTGATTACTTTTTGATTACTCTTTGATTATAATATTTGTTATACTGATTATACTGATTATACTGATCATATTTGTTAAGTTATATTAATATTTAACTATATTGTCACACTCTATATTGAATACACAGTTCAATATAATACAAAAATGGTTACAAATTACCACGAACTTCTTGTTCACGTTCAATGGCTTCGAAAAGAGATTTAAAATTACCAGCACCAAAGCCATTAAAATTGCATCTTTGTATAATTTCAAAGAAAACAGTTGGTCTATCTAAAAGCGGTTTTGTAAAAATCTGCAAAAGATAGCCATTATCATCAAAATCGATTAAAAGTTTATGCTTTTTAATATCTAAAAATGCTTCTTTTACTTTAACTTTTGAATTTAAAAGTCTTTTAGAGACATTTTCATAATACGATTCTGGAACATCTAAGAAATCTGCACCTCTTTTTTTTAAACTTTGAACAGTACTAATTATATCACTTGTCAATAAAGCAATATGTTGTACACCAGGACCATCATAGTATTCAATAAATTCTTCAATTTGAGATTTTTTAAGTCCTGGTGCAGGTTCATTAATAGGCATTTTAATTGAT
This sequence comes from Ascobotryozyma cognata, assembly GCA_030565755.1. Taxonomy (NCBI): domain Eukaryota; kingdom Fungi; phylum Ascomycota; class Trigonopsidomycetes; order Trigonopsidales; family Trigonopsidaceae; genus Ascobotryozyma; species Ascobotryozyma cognata. Next base: position 4,833 of record JAJMCY010000471.1, on the reverse strand, counting down.
TCCTCAGGAGATGACATTACAATAGATTTCAATGCAGAAAATTTTGTATGAATTTGTTTATCATCAACAGACCAAAATCTATGGAAACCAAGAGTATTTTCATAGTATTTGCAAACTTTTTCCATCTCATTCCAATCTTGATTTCCAACTACGTGATCAATTTGGATAAAATTAATTGATGGAAGATTTTTTAAAAGTGGATCTTGTAAAATATATTTACTAGGACATTTAAAACCTGGCAAAAAAATTCCTGAATAAGATTTTTTATTAATTAAAGTGTGAGTTGTATCACCATAAGCATTAATAACAGCAATTTTAACAACACCAGATTCATCATAAATTTCGTGAGGTTTTTCAATAATTTTACCACCTTTAGATACTGCCATTTCAAATAATCCTTCCACATTATCAACTTCAAAAGCGATATCTTTAATTCCATCACCATGTTTAGCTTGATGGGTTAAGATTTCATTTACGATTTCTTTTTCGCTTTTACTAGGAAACAATGAGGTGTAATCTTTTGCATATTTATGATTATTATGATTATTATGATCATTATTATTATTATCATTTACTCTATTTTCAGGTTTAATAACGCTGACAAAATTAAAGACAATTTTACCATTAGAAACTACTTGGGAACAAACATTTCTTGCACCTGTTTCAAGGCCACTATAGGCAAGAGGTTTAAATCCATATCTTGTATTATAGTAAGAAGCAGCTTGTTTGGCGTTTCCTACATACCAAGTTACAAAGGAAAAGCTTGAAAATTCTCCTGTCATAATAAGTGTATTAGAATAATTTTAGGAATAATATTAGGAATAATATTAGCAATAATATTAGGAATAATATTAGCAATAATATTAGCAATAATATTAGCAATAATATTAGCAATAGAAATGAATAATAATTAATCTATGATTTAGTTATTTATATATGCGAATGTACTTCAATATTGAAAGCACCCTTGTGAATGTGAATGAAACGGGATAAATTATCCTTGTTTATAATGAAATATAATATGGGAAATAGTAAATAATATGGGAATCAAGCATTATTATATGTTTAAATTATATGTTTACTTTTTGCATTTACATCTTATCTACATTTATTTACATTTATTTACATTTACATTACTATATTACATTCTATTACATTCTATTACATTCTATTACATTCTATTGCATTCTATTATTCCGTTATTCCGTTATCTAACATTACGTTTGATTGTTTATTTATTTATTATTTATTTTATTATCATTTATTATCATTTATTATCATTTATTATTATTTATTATAATATTTTTACCATCATGCACACGAAATTAAACGTTCCTTGACTCAAAATTCAGGGCCAAGATCTAGGGTAGCTTAAAAATATCCTATTAGAATATTAATTTTTTCCAGCAATGCGTTGTCATGGTTACGTGATATATTTATTCTACAATTTATTATATATTATTTTATGTGTATTATTAGATATTATGTTATATTATATATTATATATTATATATATTATACTTTTATTTATTTATAATATAAATAATAAATAATAAATATTACATTATATTTAAATGCAATAAAAGCAATGACTATGTACATAATAAGTAAACTTCCATAGCAACTAAATATTGATAGTAATTAACTTCTAATATTAACGTTATACTATCACCATAGCAACACAAATAATATAGAAAAATATCATCTAAAATCCAAATTGACATAGGGGAAAAACTAAAAGAAATAAAAATAAAATCAGAATCCTATGGAAACCAAAGAAAAAGAAAAAGAAAGTAAAAATCCTATTGGAAACCTAATAAATAAGAAAAACAAAAATAAGAAAAACAGAAAATTCAAATTGGCACAGGGGAAAAGAAAAGAAAAAAAAATAGAGCAAAAACAAAAACAAAAACAAAAACAAAAACAAAAACAAAAACAAAAACAAAAACAAAAACAAAAACAAAAACAAAAACAAAAACAAAAACAAAAACAAAAACAAAAACAAAAACAAACTAGCCAATAATTCGGTTGCTATAAGAAATTATTCGCTGCTACAGTAACAAGTAAAACACTGTAAAACAAATAAACACCGTAAAACACTGTAAAATATAGTAAACTAGTCATCTCACTTTGAACCAATCAAATAAAAAAATTTAAATATTAAACGAGAACCCTTTAAAAATTAAAAAATTATCACTCTTGAGTCAATTTAAAGAATATCGTAGTATATAGTAAAGTATAATTGTAATCGTAGATTGTAAATTATTAAGCTTTAGTAAATAGTAACAAAAACTAGAAAACCAAGAGATTCCAACAAAATACCACAAAATATTACAAAATACTAAGAAATACCAACAATGAATAAAACTGTTGGCTCTATTGGTACACATTCTGGAGCATTTCATGCTGATGAGGCATTAGCAGTTTATATGCTAAGGTTACTTCCAAAATATAAAACACATAAAATAATTCGTACTAGAGATAATGTAAAACTTGAAAATGAATGTGAAATTGTTGTTGATGTAGGTGGGAAATATGATGGTGAAAAATGGTTTGATCATCATCAAAAAACATTTACATATACATTTTCTTCTTTATACAATTCGAATAATTTAATTAAGGAGTTTAATTCTAATAAATTAAAAAATAATAACTTTGATCAATTTAATAATACAAAGCTTTCTTCTGCTGGTCTTATTTATGCACATTTTGGTGAATCAATACTAAGACAAATATTAAGTCCATATATGTCTGGTACTACTACTACTAATAGTAATAGTAATAACAATAGCGATGCAAAAAGACATTGTGGAGATGATGAAGAATCTTTTAATTTAACATACTTAAACGTATATAAAGATTTTATGCAAGCAATTGATGCAAATGATAATGGTGTAGCTGCATATGAAAATTTAGATATTAAAAATGAAAAATTTCCTTCAAAAAGTATTACAATTCCAGGTGTAATTAGTTCATTAAATCCAACTTGGGTTGAATTATCTAAATTTAAAAATGATAAGGATGGTGATAAACTTTCTGATGAAAGATTTGAAATTGCTTCAAATTTTATTGGAAAAGCATTTGAAAGATTTGTTTTATCTGTTTGGCTAGGTAAAACACCAGCTAGAAAAGAAGTTAAAATTGCTATTTTAAATTCATTAAATGATAAAGATATTCCTGATGGTTTATTGGTTTTAAAACAAAGTTGTCCTTGGAAAGATCAACTTTTTGAATCTGAAAAGGAATTAAATATTGTTGAAAAGTTTAAATATGTTGTTTATCCTGAAAGAAATAATGTTCCAGATACTTTTTGGAGAATTCAAGCTGTTTCTAAATCTCCAGATTCTTTTACAAATCGTAAAGGTTTACCAGAGTCTTGGAGAGGTCTAAGAGACGAAGAATTATCTAAGCTTACTGGTATACCGAATTGTATTTTTGTACATGCTGGTGGCTTTATCGGTGGAAATAAGACGTACAATGGTGTTCTTGAAATGGCTAAGGCGGCATTATCTGCCTAGTATTATCTACATTACTACATTAATACTATATTATTACTACTATTACTATCTACTATTTCACTATTATTATTACCTACCTTGTACTATATTACTTTTAAATAATTAATATAAAGAATTAATATATAGATTTATTTCGTCATTGCAGTCTATTTGGCAAGTTAATATAAAGTAAAAAGTGGTTATTGCCTAGACAACTGTATCGTGTATCATAAGGTATTACATTAGTACATTGTCATAACAACCAACGCATCTGGGTATAGCTTGCTTCTAGTATACATGTATTAGATTATTATATTATTGTATGTATATTGTATGTATATTGTATGTATATTGTATGTATATTGTATGTATGTATATTATTATAATTTTATATGCATTTATATAGTCAATAATAATGTAGTTATTCTATAGTATATTGTAGTTATAGTATATAGTAATTCAGCTACAAAGAAGCTTTTGAGTTAGAATTAAAACGAGACCAAGTATCAAAAGAATCAACTTCCTTTTGAGCACCACCATGATATTTACCAGGAGCTGGAACTTCTAAAGCATCTAAATTTGCACGTTCAATATCTTCTGCTTCTGCTTCAAGAATATATGGAAAATTATATAATTGATTATCAGTATCTTTAGTCCATTTCTCCTTTGGAAGAACATGATGTTCAAGTTCAAGTTGATGTGCAAGTTTTATACGCCAAACACGATCATAAGATTCTCCAGCAGGTAAACGACGAATAGCTCTTTGCATTGCTGGTGTTTCTTCTTGTAATAAATCTCCATATCTTAATCCAAGTTGTCTATATGGTGATAATCTATCAACTACTCTAGCAAGAGGTGCAAGAAAGTAATTTGCAATAGAAATTGATGAAACAATTTTATAATGTTTATAAGCCTGAGTCAATGACATTTTTATGATGTTATTGATTTATTTTTATTTTTATTTTTATTTTTATTTTTATTTTTATTTTTATTATTATTATTTTTTCTTCTATTATTATTATTTCTTAATACTTCTTATTAATTAATTTAATTAATTAATTATTTTTTTTTTTTGATGTTCGTAGTTCAATAATTTGATTTAGAAATAACCAAGGTTTTAATTGGCTGTGTCACGTGAGGTACTACCTGTGTTGTTTAATGTTATTTTACCGTGTATTACACATAAAGTTAATTGTGGTGACTATAGCAACCGTCGTCATTCCATTTATAGTTTTAGTTTATATATTGTACTATACTATATTATATTATTGTATTATATAGTATATTATATATACTGTGTAATAATATAATATATAATAGTAATAATATAATATAA
>JAJMCY010000470.1:0-11970 GCA_030565755.1 Ascobotryozyma cognata | reverse complement strand
GTATATATTTTGTATATATTTTGTATATATTTTGTATATATTTTGTATATATTTTGTATATATTTTGTATATATTTTGTATATATTTTGTATATATTTTGTATATATTTTGTATATATTTTGTATATATTTTGTATATATTTTGTATATATTTTGTATATATTTTGTATATATTTTGTATATATTTTGTATATATTTAATGTTTATCGTATCAGCATACATTTTCTCCATAAATACGCATAATTTCCATTGATTATCTGCATCTACTTGTTTACATAAATATGCACATTTTCAATATATAAACACGCCAAATTTCCATATTTCTTTTTTCATTTTTATTTATCTTTTGTTTAATTATCGGGGATATTCTCTACTGTATTCTTTTTTTCCTCTTTTTTATAATAAAAACAAACATTTTTACAATCTGAGAGGTAAAAAAGGAGCAGTCAGGGGTAAATAATTCTACAAAATGCTGGTTTTAGTCTTGTTTTTAGCTGTGTTTGTTTTTTACTATAAAGTCTTGTTCAAAAAAAAAGATTTGGAAGATCTATTTCTTTACGTTTGGTTTTTAATTAATAAAATATCTGAAAGATGTAAGTTTTGTTTTTATAAATATATATTTAAAAGATTTCAACAGATGCAGCGGTTTAAAATGGTTTAATTTAAAAATAAAAATATAAAAATAATAAAAAACAAAAATTAGAAAATATGACTGGAAAAAGAAAAATAATTTCGAATTTAAGCTGGAATTGATCTTGAAGATTTGATAAAAGTCTTTCAAATTAAATTTAAACCGGCAGGGAACTGGGAAGACAGGAATAACATACTTTGATAGAAAAATATTTAAATTTGTGATTTTAAATAAATGTTTTTTAAAATCTATTTTAAATATTTTTTCTTATCCGCTTTTAATTTTAAGCGAAGACTACTGGTATAATTTGTTTTATACTTATTTCATTATATTTTATTTATAATTACATATCTTGGAGAAAAAAAATAAAATTTTTGTTGCGTATATATTTTTATTGTAAATTAAAATACATATAAATAAATAATTAAATAAATAATTAAATAAATAATTAAATAAATAATTAAATAAATAATTAAATAAATAATTAAATAAATAACTATAAATAGATATATTATATATTATATATTATACGGGCGGAGCGAAAATGGCAAGAAAACCCTACAGTCTCTAAATGGAAACCTTACAGGAACCAAGTAGATACATATCGAAAGCCTATAGAAACCGTAATATTTGGAAACGTATAGAAATACCAAACCTGGAAAACCAAAAAATAGTATGAAGTTGCATATATATTTTTAAATGCGCAAGATTACAGCGGGTTTTCTACAAACAACCATAATATTTGAGCAGGATTTCTTGAAATCCTGCGTGGTTATCTTCAAAATTCGCTGCCGTGTACCGTTTTTTTCTGTATATACTAATTTTATAGGAACAGGTTAAAATTTTCACAATTTTTTTTTAAAAAAAATAACATTTGTAATTCCTATATTTTTTAAGTTGTGCCTTGGAAATTTTCTCTTAAAGGGGAACAAAGAGCAATGTAATGCTTTCTTTCTTTAGATGAGATGGCTTCCGTACTGAATAATAGAAAGTACAAGTCAATGAACTTTTTTTCAAAGATTGATTTAAAGGCGGGTATTTTAAGCATAATGATTTGCGAGTATGCTTTTTTCAAAACGAAAAAAATAATACCGTATTGCACAAATCGAACTGCAATTAATATAACAAGCAATATATTCTATAATAAGATAATGGTTTTAATTAATACGCAACCGTGCCGTAAAAATTTGTAAAGTATTATTTTAATTGGGTAAAAAAATTTATTATATTGAATTTTACGATACTCTCTTTACGGAAAGACGACCGTAGAAGCAGTGAAATCTAGACTTTCGCATATTATCACTACGTTTTTATTTTTATTGATTTTTCATTCTTATTATGCGGTTACATAAGTAAAGAAACAATGTTTTTTTTTTAGAAACTTGAAAAAAAAAAAGGTTAGGATTTTTGACTATATATATGTAGCTCGACTCCTCTAAAGTTTTTTTTTTTTTTTTTTTTTTTTTTTTTTTTTTTACTTAATAAGTTCTATAATATATTTTCTACACTAAGAATCTTTTTAAATTTAAAATTTGAAATTTCAATTATCAATTATCAATTTTATATATAAGTTATTTTAATATCCACACACATCATAAAATGGTATCAGCTACTACTTTTATAACTTCTGTTGCTTCTATTTTAGCTCTTACTAATGGTTTTAAACTCCAAGCTCGTCGTAATGCTACTGAGTACGGCACAGTTGGCTACTTCAATGAAGCATTTGTTTCTGTTAATGAAAAAAATGAAGTTGTTTTAAGTAAAGATCATGAACCTACTAATTTTCATTTTACCGACGTTGGTGAGCTGATTGTTGCTGATAGTGATAAAATGATTCATATCGTTAATGGCGGTAATCTAGAAGCTCCTGGACCAGCTTATGCTGCTCCTATGAATCAAAAGTTTTTTCGTCAAGTGGAAAAGTTTTCTATTGATCATGGAATCCTTACATTTGGTCCATTGGTTCCTTTCGCTGATGAAAGAGATGGTGAAAATAGTGCTGTTCTTCATTGGGCTGATCCAAGTATGATTTCTCAAGATTCATTGCTTATTTGGACACATTATGATATTTATCTTGTTTAAAAAACTTCCACTAAAAAAATTTTATATAAATTATAAGATGTCTAATAAGAGTTTGTTTTATAATTTCTTTTTTATTTTTTTACATATTTCAACTATGAATGGAATTGAACATAATAAATATTTAAGTTTCAGTAAATTATTAATTTAAATTATATTTTTTTTTTACTTTTATCTATATAGTAGGTTTATTGCATAAATAATACTATGGAGGAGAAATACATAAGTCATAAAAAACTGCATTTCGATTAATATATTTGAGAATCACTAAAAAAAGTCCATTTAAAACCCTATTTCTTAGTTTTTTTCGTATTGATTCATTGATATTCAACGATTTCGTTTTGTTATTAAATTTTTTGCTGAGGGGCGGAAGTTCATCCCAAATTATTTAAATTTGGGAAAACAATTATACGCTTCGCAATTGCGTCATATTAAACTGAGATGGTAGCTCTATTCTGGAGGTTGTTGTTTTTTTTTTTACATAAGAAAATATTTTCTAGACTATTAATTTTTTTTAAAATAATTGTTCAATATAAAGATCTATCATCTAAGCTTCTATATTCTACGTATTTAATGGCAAACTTTTAAGTGGGAGAAATAAGATGATTTATCTAAAACCATACGGGAAGGGTGGGATATATCACCTTTAATAAGGAATCAGAGGTAATGACACGTAACTATAGTAACTGTATATATTAGTATAATAAACAGTAGAGCTGGGCCAAAAGCCGTATTTTTTTAACCGTCGTTTTACCCAATTAGTATTTTTTAAGTCGTTTAAAAAGACCGTTGACAGTTACATTACATTATGAGTACGTTAATTTACGATTTTTGAATTATCTAAATACATTTACTGTATAAATTTTAAAAATAAGTATTTTATTTAAGTGTATATAAAAAATTGTTTGCTAAAAAGTCCATTTTATCCTAAATTTAAAAGCCAGAGAATAGATCATTATTCGCTAATACCAATTGTAATTCTAGTTCTCGATAAATTGTAAAATTATGTAAAAAATACTTTCATATTTTTTACGTTAGTCTGAAATACATAAATAACCAATGTATTATATATTTAACTTTAATAATATTATGAAAATATTTATATATAATTTTCTATATTTTCAACTATTTTTAATAAGAAGCCTCGCTTGACAACCAGTAAATGTATTATACGGTTTATCAAACTGGCCGTGCTAAAAGCTGACAGTCGTTTGCCCAGCTCTAGTATTAAGTAATTGGAAGATTATGGTTTGTTCATTTGTCATAATTTATAATAGATTTATTGAAATATTATGATAAACACTAATTAGGCTGCTGAATGAAAATTTTATATAATAGAAAATTATAAGATTGCAATATGTAAATGATAGTTAAATTAAAACAAAAACGAGTATAATAAGATAAAGAAATAGAATAAAAAATCATTATTTAAAATATAGTAAATAAATAAAAAATACGTAAACAAATAAATATAGTTATTAAATATTTAAACCTGTTCCACCTCTTCACCAATAGCCATTCGTTGCGAAACATAAGATTGTGCAAGTATACCTAAAACTAAAGCAATAGATTCTTCAATCCATTCTTCAATCCATTCTCGTGGATCAACTGGACCTGGGATGGGCTTATTTGAATCCATCCATGACGCCCATTGTAGAGGAAGTGGTTGAGAATAATTAATAAACTCTATATCATTTTCGGGATCATAAAGCCCAACAATAAATGTAAAACTATTCTTATTTGAGTTGTCAAGTGTTGAAGGTTGAATACAAATGTATATATTTGAAACTTCAACAGGAAAATCATTATTTTCTTCGTCTTCGTCTTCGTCTTCGTTTTCCTCTTTCTTTTCTTCTTTTTTATTTTTAATAATATTTTCTTTATCTTTTTCTTGTTCATTCTCTTCTATACTTTTATCATCACTTATCTTATTTGTTTCAGCTGACTTTTCCGAATCTTCTGAATTTTTCTTTTGTTTGGTATTTTTTAATTTTAACTTTCCTACGGTTTCTTTAATATTCGCTTTTACCAATTTCTCGCCAGCTAAAACACCACCAGTAAATAAATTAAGTTGTTTAACATTAGAATTATAAGAATCATTTTTATGAGACTCTGTACCCTTTTGTGCAATAATTAAATCACCACCCTCAACTTGTTCCATTACTCTATCAAAAACATGATAAACTATATCATCAATTTTTGGATAGCCAACCATATCATGAATAATATTAATACGTAATTGTTCATGTGCTTCAATAGGTGGAGCAAGTGTTGAAATTACAGTTGATAGAGTAGAAGCAAGTGATTGAGATATGTTAAAATTTTGACCATTAATATTTAAAGCCTTAATTTGATTAACATTTCCTCTAACTTGTTCTTCTAATTTTGCCATTATTTCATCTCTATTTTGTACTTTTTCTTGAACTACTGCTTCAGCATTTTTAACAACTTTTCTAGCAGAATCCCATAATGAACTAGAAGATGTTGTGTTCCACCAAGATGATATTGAAGAAACAACAGATTCTTCAACTGTTGATAAATCATTTTCTACAGTAGTTACTGACTCCGAATCTTCTCTTTTATTATTAATTAGTTCATCATTTTTTATTGTTGGGGTACTAGAACGACTAGGTCGCGAAGAAGCAGACTTTTTATTATCAACATCATTTTTACCAGGTTTAGTTGTAGAAAGAGAATCAAAAAATCCCAACAATTCTTTTTTATCTTTACCTGAATTCTTTTTTAAACTGCTTGATGATCCTAATCTTCTTGGTACATTTCCATTTTCAGACCCATCTTCTGATGTCCTAACACGATTCTTTGGCTGATATTTTCTAGATGTTCCTTTTGGAATTTTATTTGGAGCATCTAAGGAGTGTAAAATTTCCATAACATCTTCTTTTGATTTTTCCGCCATTGTAAGTTTCTTATTAATATTTTTATTATTATTTCTAATTTATTTTTTTAAAAAAAATAATGTTTCTGTAATAATTTTTAGTCTTTGTATGTGTAAAGATAATTTTCTAATAGATTCCCTAAAAAAAAAAAAAAAAAAAAAAAAACTAAAAAATAAGCCCTTTAGAACGTCCTTAGAAAATCTAAAAATTGTTAATTTGTTAGTGTTAAATTTAGAACAAAAATAAATATATAAAATAAATGAAATAAATAAATGACTAAAAAAAATATTTTTTATTTTTAAGTAACTTACTAACCGTTCATACAAATTCTTATAATTAAAAAATAATATGTTATAAAGTTAAAATAAATGAATTCAATATTATATTCATTGCTATGTATGTATTTAGAAATATTTGTCATGACAACATTTGTGATATAACGTATTATTTAAAGTAAGTTGTCATGATAGCATTTCTTATTTTATTAACAGCGCACGTATTACACTGTATAACAGCACATTGTATGCTAAAAGACTAAAGATTATATATATGAAAACAAATTGATACTACAGGTAGGAAAGCAAGATAAAGTATGGATTACAATTATAGAAAAGCATGAATTGCAAAATAAATTAAATTTACTTAAATTTTTTTTTAAAATTCCTACTTAAACGAAACATTATCTAACATACCCGCAAGTAAAGTGCAAATATTATCCTCTAAAGACTTAGTTGTGGTTTCTTCTAAATGCTTTTTAGGATCCTGTTTACCAACATATCTTGTCTTCAATTGTTCTTCTGATAATTCCTTTTCTTCCTTTACTCTATTAGTATACTGTTTAGCAAGTTTTGACATTTTTGTAATAGCCGCGAAATTATTTTCTTCTTCTATTGCAAAATCTTCTAGTGAAATCCCCTGTGTCCAAGCCTTTTTATGAAGATTTAATAACATTTTCTCCTCTAGTGGAGTTTTGTGGTAATTAATTGCAATTGAATAATAGTGTCTATTTAAACCATGAATAAGTGCTTGAATTGAAGGTTTGTTTAATAATCCAATATTTGATGTTGTTTGTCTGGGTTCTTGTCCAAGCATGTAAGCTGAAGGATTTATAAGTCTAAAAGCATCAATAACTACTTTGCCTTTAACTGATTGAATAGGATCAACAACAACAGCTACAGCTCTTTGATTAAGTTGTTCAAATGACTGTTGTGTATTAATATCTACAGAAGATAACCAACAACCAAAACCAGGATGTGAGTGATACCATCCAACAACAGTTTGATCCCTTCCTGTTTGTTTAAGCATTTCCATCATTTTTGTTTGAAACACGGGATCAACCGCCTCAACACTCACGCCAGTACTATAATTTTATTCGTAAGTATGAAAAAATAAATATAAATAAATATAAATAAATATAAATAAATATAAATAAATATAAATAAATATAAATAAATATAAATAAATATAAATAAATATAAATAAATATAAATAAATATAAATAAATATAAATAAATATAAATAAATATAAATAAATATAAATAAATATAAATAAATATAAATAAATATAAATAAATATAAATAAATATGAACAAATAAATAAATAACTAAAATACATACCCACTTTGAGGCATTGCAAAAACATCAATAACTCTAACTGTGTAATCATCTATAAATTCACCAAGCATGAGACCCATCTAAACGTTAGAACTTGGTCATAATTTAATGTAAATCTAAATTTGAAAACTATATAATTATCTTCGCTCCACATACAACTTCCATTGGAACACCCGCTCTAAAATAATTAGTAACATTTAGTAAAATTAAAAAAATAAATAAAATAAAATAAAAAATACCTTCCATGCTTTAACATTTTCAATAAAGCCAATGATGAAATATAAACGGTTTCCGCATTATCAATTACAGGCGCGTTTCTCTAAATATGTTAACATTGAATTTTGAATACTTAGATGCAATAGAAAAATAATAGAAAATTTACCATTTCAGATCCCATAAAATCTGACCCTGCTAGTCTTGAAAATCTATCCATTTTTATATAATTAATTGTTTATTAATGATTAAAAATAACTAATTTGATATTTTTTTTTTTTTTTTTTAATTTCTAATAATTTAAACTACCCTAAATAATTCTTTACTTTACTATTTATTCTTATTAAGAAATATTGATTGAGAAGTGAATAATGTGGCAACTAAATTGCTTGTTCTTGATTTAAAAATTACCCTCCTTAAGTAATATTATTTCTATTTTTCTCGTTGTCATTTTTTTTTTTTTTTTACTAGCAATTATATATCACTATATATTTATTATCTAATTATTCGTTATTACTAATACCCTATCTTTGTTTTTTATGAACTACACTTCAACTCCACACCACTTTAGTTTTATACTTTATTATTTGATGATGGATGTGTGTATTTGATTCATATGTTTCTTTTATAAGGTTATCTAGAGTGTATAAATATATGTTTTTAGAACCCTTTATAAGGCAGGCAGATTGTTTTTCATCTTAAACTTTCGATTTTAGTATAAATATACAATCACATGAAGACATGCTAAACTGGGTAGTACCTATACATGTTTGATGAGCACATGGCTTATGGTTGTTTTGTTTTTTAATAGTAATATTGCTAGAATTTGTTTAGCAGTAAATGGCCAGGTGGATGTCTAAGTAAATATCCTTCAATACATAGGTATTTACTTACGTAAATAACTTCAAATACACTTCTAATAAATAATTACCTATATAACCACCATTAATCATACAAAAGTAAAGTAACATAAAAAAAAAAAAAAATAACAGAAACAGATAACATCAAAAATCTCTATACTTTCTAGATAGAACAGGCTTGGCAGGATCCCATGGTCCTTGTATTTCATTCTTATAACGTTGCATTTTTATTAATAACGTTGGAGCAAGGATGTTTAAACAAAAAATTGAAACCAGCCAGACAACAACAGCACCTATGCCACCTAAAATGTAAGAGGAAATTGTAGCAAGTACCATTAGTTCAATAAATAAACTCCACCAATCATTTTGGTTCCCATATTTTCTTGTCATTCTTGAAAATACTGGAAATAGGCAAAACACATGAATTGAAAATAAAAGAAAACAAAACACGGAAAAAGAATCTCTTAAACGAGAAGCAAGAACAATTGAACCCGAAAATGCAAGATTTGTTGAAAGAGCGTTGTGAAAAGATTCATTGTCATATATTAATGGATGCGGTATAGAGTTATTTGAATCTAAAATTGGACTTATTGGACTAGTTGGAATGTTTTGAATGTTTTGATTGTTTTGTTTAAAACTAATAGCGTAATCATTTAGACATATATTTGCTATAAATAGCCAAAATGATACACTCCAAATTGAATCTGAAGATGTTGATTGAGTGAGGGATTTTAAAATCGGCGAAAGTGCTAATAATGTTATGATAATAATAATAACGGATTTCAACATTGAGCTATTTGATGTGAGAAAGTTGTTTTTATTTGTGTTTTTATTTATTCTGCAATTTTGTAAATATTCTAAGTTATTAAATGAGGTTCTATTTGAATTTTGTAATATTTTATTAGAATCAATGTGAATTTCGTTGTTTGAGTTAAAAGTTGAATTTAAATTTGAAGTTATACCAGAATTCAAACTTGAATTAAAACTTAAATTAAACTTCAAATTTAAATTGAAATTCTTATTGTACTGATCACACTTCCATAAACCGTACAATGTAATTATAAAACCAAAAGCAACAAGCCATACAGCTGGAAGCTTTCTATTGTAAATTAAAAAAAAAGCAGTTATAAATATCAACACAGAACAAACATGGACAACAATAACTGTTGCTGAAAATACCAACGGCCAAAACGGATACGGCCTGACATTTGTATTTCTTCTTAACTGTGATAAAAAAGATCTATCCACATAATTGTCAGGATATGGTTGTTTCACCCACAGTAATTTTCGCCAAGATTTATATCGAGTTCTTTGTCGGCCTGACACGTTATTACTGTTATTATTTGTATTATTAATGTTATTAGAAGTACTTTTACTATTATTTGCACACATTGCAAGAAAATAGTTAATCAATTAATTAATTAGTTTTAAGTCTTCTAGTTTGGTTTTTTTTTTTTTTTTTTTTTTTTCTCTCTTTAACTAAATTTATCCCCAAGGCTTTAAAAAGGCATCATCTCGTTGTTATGCAAATAATTAAATTGATTATTTAGATGTTTTATATATTTGGTAATATATTGTATTATATTGGTAATAGAATAATATATTAGTAAAATTTAATAAATTACCCTTAATAAATATAAAACACTTTACTGGTTGCAACCAATACAAACAGGAATAAACATTTCCAAAAAAATCTATTAAATATACCGGTTGCCATAGCAATTATTGAATTAAAATTAACTAAAAATAATTATTTCTACAAGAAATTATTAAAAAAGAATAGAACACTAATTACTAATATAAAGTATGGTTTTATTTTAGTTATTTATTATGTTCCCAGAATAATTGATGTAGTATTATGTACTATATTTCCCAAGTTATTCAAAGCTATATTTAGTAACAATTAATATAATATACAATATTATTTTTTTACTAGGATTAATGAAAAAAAAAGTAAAAAAATATAGTTACCTGGACAATCACATATAAAGATCATCTTAACGTACCAGTACTAGAAAAATGAGCATAACTAGAACCAAAATTAGAACCAGGGCGTTTACGCTTTTTATCCGTAGAAGAATCCTTAGAATCACATGAAGTGTGCCAAAAATGACTTTCTAATGGTGGAAGAATGAAATCTTGCACTTTAATTTTACGTGCATTGTTATGAGAAATTACTGCTTTATGACGTGAATCCATTGCATTATTAAAATTCTCATACCTCTTTACTCCTTTGACATCTTTAAATTGAAATTCTTTTTGAAATGCAGTATCTCTTTTTATATTATAATTATTTTTGTTGCTATTAATATTTTTATTATTACTATCACCCACGGTTTTGACACATTTACTAGGAAGTTCCTTCAATAAATCAGAATTTTCAGGCCTCATTTTACTCATTATTCAT
This sequence comes from Ascobotryozyma cognata, assembly GCA_030565755.1. Classification (NCBI taxonomy): domain Eukaryota; kingdom Fungi; phylum Ascomycota; class Trigonopsidomycetes; order Trigonopsidales; family Trigonopsidaceae; genus Ascobotryozyma; species Ascobotryozyma cognata. Next base: position 1,270 of record JAJMCY010000470.1, on the reverse strand, counting down.
TTAACACTCGCTTGTTTAGCCTTTTCAGCCTTTTCCGCCTTTTCAGCCTTTTTTCTCTTTTCAGCCTTCTCCACCTCTCTTCTTGATCCTTTAAGTAATTCTAAATGACCAACTTTTGAAGCCAATGATTTTTCAGTTGAAGAAGTAAGAATACCTGAATGTGCACGTTTAACCTTTGATATTTTTTGTATTGATAACTTCTTCGGTTTGAAATTACGTGGTGCTGCTTTTTTCGGTGCTCCGTTATGTTTCTTTGCCGAAACTGAAGTTAGTTTGGACTTTTGCTTGAAAGCTCCTTGTGTCATTTATAATCTATATAATATTTTTTAATATGTTATGACTCTTCCTATTTTTTCTATTAATTAATTTAAAATACTTTTTTTTATATTAATTAATTTAAAATACTTTTTTTTATATTATTGAAATTACATTATGTTTATATTTATTATCTATAAGAAAAAGAAAATTTCTCTCTCATCGATTGTCATAGCTACCATTTTGAAATAATAGTAACACAAACTATATTCTTACATAATATATTTAACTATATTACTAATTTATATTTCTATAAAATAAGTACACAGCGGGAGGGAAGCGAAGCCCTACAAAACCATGAAAAGTCGGAAACCTATAGGAACACCACCATAAAAAACAAAAAGATTACTTCAGTACAAAGTATTTTTTTTTTTTTTTTTTTTGGCATTTCAAAGTAAAAGATCGCGGCAAAATTCCTATAGAATTCCTTATTTCTGGGCAGAATTTCTCGTAATCATGTATAGTTACTTCAAAATTTACACCCATGTTCAAATACTAAAAACATTTAATATAAGCTAATAATATTTTATATAAATAAATACATTACAAACAAAATAAAGAAATAATAGCAGCATTTAAAACTCAAAAAGCATTTTAAAATATATTACAAATATAACCAACAACCCTATAGAATAATAATTGAATAAAATGAGAAGAAAATAAAATAATAAAATAATAAAATAGATTAACGTTCTTTTAACAGTTTATTTCTCTTTTCTTTACGACGCAATCTTTCAGCTCGCTATATTGATGTTAGTAATTGACTAAAACAATTTTAAATTATATTTACCTTTTTGTTCAATTTAACTTCTAGTATAGCATGTCTTTCCCGTTCCTATAATTTAGTATATGATAAATATAATTACAAATATATATATATAAATATAAATATAAATATAAATATAAATATAAATATAAATATAAATATAAATATAAATATAAATATAAATATAAA
>JAJMCY010000468.1:0-11963 GCA_030565755.1 Ascobotryozyma cognata | reverse complement strand
TTTTTTTTTTTTTTTTTTTTTTTTTTTTTTTTTTTTTTTTTTTTTTTTTTTTTTTTTTTTTTTTTTTTTTTTTTTTTTGCAAATAACTTAATCAAATTAATTCTTTATATACAGTAGCAGTAGTATATATTCTTTTACTTCTACATAATAAAAAAATTTACATCTTAAATTAAGTATGTACACTTTCGCATTAAACCTTTATAGTTAATCTTATTAGTAATAGTTGCATTTTTAAGTATTTATATAAAAGATTTAAAGGGGGATAAAATAAATCAATATTGGGCGATTATTGTTTGTTATCTGAGTTATTTTTGTTTTAGTTATTTATTACTGTAAAATTTTTTCTTGTTTTTAGTTATTTGTTTTGAAATATTTAGTTTTTACATGTATTCATTATGATACTATTTTATACTGTGTAAAATATATATTCAGAATTGCATACAATATACACAATAAGAATAGCTATTCAGAGAATACGTTGGTATAGAAAAAGAAGTGGAAGAGTAAAAATAATAGTAAGTAATAAATAATATTAGTATTAATAATAATAATAAATAATAAATAATAAATAATAAATAATAATTAATAATTAATAATTAATAAATAATAATTAATAATTAATACCGTAATATCCTGGGATCTGGAACGCTATGGGAAGTGGAACGCCATGATTTATAAGCATTTTATAAGCATTCTTTTCCTAATAAGGCAAGAGATTCAAACTCAAGAATGTTAAATAATGGAATATGTTGATTAATAATCAGATAGAATTCGTTTGATTATATAATCAATATTCATTAGATTAGTCATTTTTTTTTATTGCGTCTATTTAAGTCTAAATATTACTCTACTATTGGATTCTTTTGTTTGCTATGTTTCTTAATAGCCTTCAATATAGAAAAGTATTTAAAACCATTGATAAATAAAAATTAATTTTTATATATACTTTGTACGCCGTATAATAAATATAAATAATACATACAAACAAACATTAAAAAAAAAAAATAAAACAATAAATAATAAATAATGGAAAACTTCCTTGAAAAAAAATCAAACTATGGAATTGTCGCAAGAAGTTGACTACAGCATTCTCGTTGCTGGGATACTTGACTATCCTACAATTGGGGAGGCTAACAAAGAGAATAGTACCTTTTTGTTAGACCCAAATCCTAGTAAAAAGGGCAAGAACGTATAAAAAATACGAAAGAAAAGATAAATTCAATATTTTCAAAAACATCACTCCTAACCCCCTAACAACTACGAAAAATTACATTGACATAGCAACTAATTCTTCAATTGAAAATAGCAGCACTTTTAATAATAAAATTTGTTTTTCCTCCGTTGCAGTGCAAGAAGAAAACCCCTTAACCCAAATCTCTGGAGGGTCAAATAGTCAATTTTCAGCTCTTGATAACTATGACTTCCTCTCACTTAACGACGACGACTATTCCCTTATTGATTATTCCCAGATATTTGACGACCAATCAACGGCTTTGAACAGCAATGACTTTTCCCTAATCAGCAACAATTCCTCTTTGGATGATTCCTCCCAATTGCTTACTAACCAATCAACACCTTTGAATGATGATGAAATTCCCCTACTTGATACTGACTTTTACACTAATGAAAGACTACTTTTCGTTGGTTAAATCCTCCCAATCATCTATTAACCAATCAGAGGCTCTTACTCGCGATGACCAGCCCTAAATTGAATTCTCCCAACTCATTTTACCTACACAATCAGCGAATATAGTCGAAAATGATATTGAAGAAACCATGCTTACCCAAGGTACAAATCAAGAAACTCTCAGATTATCAGAAGTTCAAAAAGAAATAAACTTATCTACTTTTCTCGATAACTTTCCTTCAAAAAAGAATTATACAATAAATTCATCACCTTTAAACTCTCCCAGTTTTTCTCCTTCTAATGACACTATTTTTAATTTAATTCATTCAGTTCCTAGCTCACCATTAGCTAAAAAAAGAGACTTAAATAGCCACCGAGAAATACTGAACCCACAACAATTTACTAATGTACCAATAAACTTGTTTGCAAGTTTAGATGAACAATTTAAAACACATGTACCTCGCCCAAAAACAAAACTTGCTTTGGAAAATACGAAATGGACAACAAAAGAAGGGAGTATACATGCAGCAATTAAAGAATTTAAAGACGGTGCTCAAAAGCTTTCTTTAAAACTCTTGGCGGAAAAATATGATGTGTCAAAAACGACATTATATAGAAGAAACAAAGGTTTACAACCTAGGTGGGATGCACACAGGAAACAAACTCTGCTAACAACAAATGAGGAAGCGGTACTATCTAGAGGAATAGACCGTTTATGTAATAGTGGATATCCTCCAACTAAATTGTCCATTCGCAAAATGGCTGCTGAAAATAAGAACTTCACGAAATCGTGGAAGTCCAAACTATACTCTGGAATATATAAATCAGAAATACGCTAAGGACATGAAAAGGTTAGAATATAATTGGTTTGGCAGATTTCTAAATAGGAATGGCTTTCACTATGAATCTTGCCGCCTAGAAGAAGATAAAAGAATAGAAGCCTGTACCCACAAAGTGTTCGAAAACTGGATAACTAAATTGAAAGCAGTTATAATTCATGATAAAATTAAAAAAAAGAATATATACAATATAGGTAAAACTGGATTCCGTCCTGGAACAAAAAGTGCTGCAAAAGTAGTGTTTAGAAATAAACTCTTTTGCAAAGAAGGCCAACCAAAACACAACATCACTGCAATAGAGTTCATATGTTCAGATAGTACCTATCTTCAATCATATATTATATTTCCTGGCAAAAATAACTACGAATCTGATTATCCTGATGATAGGTCCCTTACTCAAGATTGGATGTTTAATGCAACTGAAAAAGGTTGGACAAATTATGAGGTCTGCAGAGATTGGATCGTCAAAATATTTGAGAAGTATACAAAAGATAAAGCAAATGGAGAACAACGTTTACTGAATATGGATGGTCGTGGGTCTTACACTCAAGATCGTATTATTGAATATGCAAAGAATCATGGAATTACAATACTAATACTTCCCCCGCATACAAGCCACAAGACACAACCATTGGACGTTGGGATCTTTGCACCCTTAAAAAAGAAAATTTCATCACAGATGTTTTTACGAGTATCAGAGGCTGGGACTGATGTTAAAAAACATGAATGGTTGGAGGTATATTCTAAGGCTCGCGAACGAGCCTTCTCTACAAATAAAATCATAAATGGGTTTACAGCTTCTGGTATTGTCCCAATTTCATTATCTAAATTAACAAAAGATATTACTAGTATTATAGAAGAATCGAATGGTGAGATGGAGGAAATAGGTCTTATGACTATGGATGATATACCTGATACTGGGCCACTGACGAATATACAATTACAGTTTTGTTTTGACTTGGTGAAGCAATATATAAATGGAAGTTCTACAATTACAAAGGATGATGCTAGAAAAGCTGCTGCAAGGGCCGAAGATGATTCTAATACTACAAAAATAACTATGGGAACTTTGCAAGCTAACTCGAATAGGCTCGAAACCATAGTTCAAGGTAGAATACAAAGAGGACCTCGTGCAAGAGGTATTATTAGAAGGGCCCCTACCGAAGGTATATAGTTTATGTATGTAGTTTACGTAGATAGGTTATTAATATAATTTTCTTGTTGTTATGGACATAAATTTGTTTTTCTTAAATCACAGAAATATATTTTTCTAAGGATATATCCTTGCAACAACCGTTGCAACAAATTCAATAATATTAAATTAAAGGACTTAAAATAAGATGAAGTCCTTTAATTTAAATGTATGTATTTTTTGAATTTACAGGACTTAAAAAAATCATACAATCATAAAAATTACAATTTTGCATACTAAAAATAGGAAATAACATACAAAAAAATATAAAAGAAAATAAATAAACTATATTAATTACCATGCTATATAGAGTATAAAAAAATATAGATTTTAGTAATGTGATTTTTCATAAATGTGGTGAAATGTTGTGTTCATACCTGTATTTTATGGTCATTTTGGGAAAAAATTGCAAAGTGGGAACCCTATTTGACCCCTAAATTTTTTTTTTTTTTTTTTTTTTTTTATATACTTAGTCATCTCCCCTTAGTTCACATACTATTTTAAGTAAATATTTAAATAGGAAGCAAATATTCCTATTTAGAATTTCTGTTGCTATAGTAACTTACATTTTATTTTTGAATTTCTTGCTTTATTAGGAAAAATAATGCTTATAAACTGCTTATAAAGCATGGCGTTTCACTTCCCATAGCGTTCAGATCCCAGGTAATTACTGTAATAAATAATAAATAAATAATAAATAATAAATAAATAATAAATAAATAATAAATAAATAATAAATAAATAATAAATAAATAATAAATAAATACTAAATAATAATAGAAAAATTGAATAGGGAAAAACAAATCACTTATCGAAAACAATATATGCTATATAAAAAATAGAAAATAGAAAATATTGAATTTGATACGGGAAGAAGTTAAAAATACATCCTATTGGAAACCTAAGAATTTAAAAATAAACCAAATTGAATTTATTCAATTTGTATTTGTATAAACATAAATAGTAATAAATAGTAATAATAAAAGTAAATAAAAGTAATAATAATAATAATATTAAAAGTAATAACAATAATAATAATAAATAAAACATATAACACATCTACCTCTAATCCACGTTAGCTATAAAGGCATGAAAATAAAACAAAATAAGTAAAAGAACACGTAAAATAACAATAGAATGGCAAATGAAATAAAAAAATAAGATATAAAAGCAGCCACTGTTTATACAGGATTCCTAAAATTCCGCCAGATAATTGAAAAAGAAAAACAAAAACGAAATCAAACAAAAAAAAAAAAACTACAACTACAACTACAACTACAACTACAACTACAACGACAACAAATAACGATAATCAGTTACACAATAATATTTTATTGCAGACATTACATAAACTTGTTCTTAATATCCTATAATACAACTTCTTCATAAGATACTCTTTCAAAGAACTACTATGAAATCGTATTCACAGTATAATACGACATCTGCTATCTAAACTTTCATTACCATAACAACCGTTGTTACTTATTATTGAAACAGAAAAACAAAATCAATTTTATAAATAATTATTAACATATTACAAAACGTGATTAAAAAAGAAGCTTTACTCGGTTTTCCTCTACGCGAAAACTTGTTTGTTTATTTGTTTACATGTTTTTAATATTTGCCATTAATTGCCACTCTTATTAGTATTTATATTTAGCATTTATATTTAGCATTTATTATAAAAATATATATAAATATATAAATATATAAATATATAAATATATAATTACACGTTATACACGCTTATTATGTGATTTTCTTTTATATTAACACACACACTGACAAATATTATTTAGCTAGCATTTATATAAGCATACTATTTCCTATTTATTTATTATATATAAATTTCATATAACACTGGAAAAGTTTACTTATTAATTAACTAATTAGTTAATTATTTATTTATTTCTATAGTAATATTTACTATTGTTTTACTATATGTGTAAAATTCTAAAGCATTTATATTTAATATTTTACAATTCATAGTGTCATTTTATTAAACTTAACTCTGGTTTTTACTAGCATTAATTTTCCTAGGTTACTAAGATATTTATATATAAATAAATATATATATAAATAACATTTACAACGTCACGTGCTCATGTTTTCAAACACCCCCGCTGGTACAAAAAGAATTCGAAATAATTCGAGGAAAAATTATCCAAATGTAAACAAAACAGCAAATATAACTTCATCTTTATCGAGGAAAACTTCACAATTTTTATCATCAACTACTTCACATAATTTAAATAATTCATCTTTACCTGATTTACCTATTAATGTTTCATATGCTTATGGTTCTCCTATAACTCCATCACTTCCTTTGCAACCAATGGATTACATAAACGATGATATGGCTTCTGCTTTAAATTCTGCTAAAAATCAAAATTCTCCAGATACAGTAACAAATGTTTCTTCACCAAATTCAAATAATTCAAGAAAAATAACAACAACAACAACAACAACACCATCACCTTCACCATTTTCTCCTTCATCTTCTCCTCCAAATATGCAATCTCCATTATCTTCTCATTCAACTTTTCCAACTTCAACCCCAATTTCAGTATCAAATCCATTAGATTATAGGGATGGTTCTGTTACATCATCAATAAATTCAATGCGTACAAAAAATTATAATCAATTATATGATACCCCTGAAGCCTTGGATAGAAGAAAATCGCTTCGAAGTGCTTCAAAACCAAAAAATAATTTATTTAACTCAATATCAAATCTTTCTAATAATTTAAATATAAATAATCAACAAAAATTTTCTTCGCCAAATTCTTCCTCAAATTCTTCTTCAAATTCTTCTTCTCCAAATTCTTCTCCAAATTCCCCTTCAAATTCATCTTCAAAAAGACATAGAAATACTTTATTATCTCTAGGCAAACCAAAAAAATTTAACTCTTTACTCTCCTCAAATGAACTTTTTGTAGATTTAAAACCTCCACATGAGTATAGCTCAGTAGATGAACAAGATTCTGCTGATAATAATGATGATAATGATGATATGCTCACCGATGATGCTTCATCTATTAGCAGTTATTCTGACTCTTCAATAGATCATAAAGCTGAATTAAATTCAGATTTTTCCGATGAAGAATCTTCAATTTCAGATTCACAAATTACAGATGATGAAAATAATAATGATCAACAACAATCAGATAATGAAAACGATGACGAAGAAGATGATCAGCATGATAATGAAGACAATAATAGAGAAGAGCTCACAAATTCGTCTCAAAATATTTCTGATGATGATTCTGACCATTTACAACAAAATTTAAATAACAATCACAAAAAACACAATTTAATTTATAAATTCGTTAAAAATTTAACATTCACCGTTTTAACATTTACTTCCTTTTTAACTCATTTAATAATTTCTCCATTTACTTATCTTTCTATGAAAATTAAGTCAATTATAAAATCATCATTCACACGCTTAGTTCTTTTAATACTTCTAGCAACTTTACTTGTATTACATTTTAACTTGCTCTATTATTTACAATCTATAAAAAATATTAATGTCCCCTTTCCGTCTATCTTTGATTTCCATAGTTATAAATCTTATCACGGTCATAAACCATATCAAGTTCCTTATGCGTTACCGGAAAATTCTGAAGAAATATTTGATCGATTATCGCAAATTGAAAAACATTTACTGGATGTCGATATACAAATTGAAAACTCATTATCTAAAAATACTCATATAATAGATTCAATAGAGGATCTTTCTTACAAATTATCTTCTCTTGAAGATGACTATTTAGAAATAAATTCAAAAATATCTGAATTATCAAATCCTGATTTAATCGCTAAAATTGCTTTAAAGGAAATTAAAAATTATCTCCCGCAGTCTTTAGTTGCTTCTAAAAACCCCGAAACAGGTGAAATATCAATAATGCCAGAGTTTTGGTCATATCTACGCTCTTTAATCTTAACAGAGTATGAAGAATTATATGCTTCACATTCCCATGATAATCAAATGGAAAAAATTGATGATGACTCGGATTTTTATTCTTGGTCAAAATTCTTACAAGTTAATGAACAATACCTTGACAACTATATTTATGGTAAATGGGAAGATCTTTCTAAAAATGCAGAAATTCTTTCTAAGGAAGAGTTTTTCAATCTTCTTCATAGGGAGTTATCTAAAAACACGCAAATATGGTCTGAACAGCTTGATCAAATACGTCAGTCAATGAAAGATAAATATAATCAAAATAATAAGTCTGGACGTGATAATACGCAAAAAATTATATCAGCAGATCCATCTGCTATAGAAAGTGCTATTCAATCTGCCCTTCAACGGTATTCTTCAGAAGTTTTGGGGATGCCAGATTATGCAATGTTTACATCTGGTGGAAGAATTGAAACAAAATACACATCACCAACTTATAGGCGTAAACCAAATAGGGCTAATGCAGGATTTTTAACTTCAAAAATAAAATTTATTTTAAGTAAAGTTGGATTTGGTTGGTCAAGAGAATCATCTCCTCTTATAGCTATTTATCCTGAATCTCATTTTGGATTGTGCTGGCCTTTTGCTGGATCTAAAGGTCAACTATCAATAGTGCTTTCAGAAAATATATATCCTACTGATATCTCTGTGGAACATGTCCCAGCAAAAAATTCTTATGATATATCAACTGCTCCTAAAAATATTAAATTATTCGCTTATATTTCCTCAGAAGAAGATCGAAAACGAACATATGAGGCTTTAGGTGAATTCAATTATTTAGACAATAATTATAAAGAAAATGAAAATGAAAATGAAAACTCGATGGTTAGTGAAAAAGATGAGAAAGATATAAACGATAATGAAGATTCTTCAGTGAATAAACTAGATATTCCAGATACTTATGTTAAATTAGGAGAATATACATATAATATTAACTCTCCGTCCGCTATACAAACATTTCCTTTACCATTAATGTTTCGAAAATTAAATATTCCAATTCGAAAAGTTATAGTTGCAATAGGATCTAATTGGGGAAATAAAGAATACACTTGTATTTATAGAGTACGAATCCATGGTTATCCAACTATTAATATTACTCTTCCTGATAGTAATGATATTCCAAAAGAAGGTCCAAATAATGAAGCCGAAGTGGATAAGAACGAAAATGAATATGATGGTAAATCTCGTTTTGCACGTGCTATTAACATTGGCTTCAAAAAGGCATCATCCCAGAAGAGTGAAGCTCCAATGGCGATCGGTGAAGATGAAGTTATATGAACTTTTTGATTGTTTTGTTGTTATATTTTGTTTTAATTTTCTTGTCTTTTTTTTTATTTTATGTTGTTTATTTTATTTTATTTTACTTTTTTTTTTTTTTGTTTATTTTATTTTATTTTACTTTTTCTTGTTTGTTTTATTTTATTTTATTTTTATTGTTCTTGTATTGAGGGTTGATTTTTTATAATTGCTTGCTGGATTGCTATTGTAATATATTATAATTGTACATTAAGTTCGTTATTTCTAGTTAAACTATTTACAGTGCTTTTAATATAACAAGCAGTATGTATAAGTATATAATAATATAATAATAATATAAATATTAAATATTTATATTATATGTTAAATTCATTTAAACTAATTGTATCTTGTGTATGTCCTTTCTTTGAGTAAAAATTTCTTAAACAAGTAGATATAGGAGGAGATCTACTAGAAATGCTAGTTCCAGAAGGAACATAAACAGTAATTTTTGCACCATCAGGAGGTGGCTTTCCAACAACCCTTAATTCTATATAACCTAAGCCTCTAATTAAAATATCTATTCCATCAGAATTAATATAAAAATTATGAACAGTACTTTCATCATTTCTATTATTTGGATAAAAGAAATCAAAAGTACCTGGTTGAGCAGATAATTTTAATGCCTTTGGATTTGATTTTTCTACTTCTAAAGCACGGTTATGACTTGAAGTTATAAATGAATTGTTTAAATTTTTAAAATACCAAACAATTAAATTATTATCACTTTCATTTTCAATATGTAAAAGACCTTCAAAATCAATACATCTTGATGGTTTAAGAGATTTATAAGATCTTTTTAAATCATTTGTTGATGTGATTGATAAAATTGATTTAAGTTTCGATTTTATAATTCTTTGATAGATTTGTTTACCTTTTGATAAATCAATACCTGGCATATCAAAGATTTTTCTTGTACCAATTATTGCATTTAATGGTTTTTGAGTGAAGTTTGGTATAAAGCTTGAAGTTGCATTATGATAAGAATTATGTTTAATTTTTGTTAATAAATTTTTTGGTAAAGGAAGATTATTTTTAGTATATTCTTTAGCTTTTAATTTTCTAATAATTTGTTCAACTAAAAGACTTTTACCTGTATTTGTCATTCCAATAAAAAAGATTTTTGAATGTTCTGGTAAAGAATTGATAAAACTATTAATACCCCATGGTACTTTTGATGATACAAAGAAAATATCTGCTGGGTCAATACCAGGAATACATTTATTAAGTATATTTGAAAAATAAGGAGCTAATGTTTTGATTGCTAATTCTTTTTTAAATATAATTGAATCCATTCTATTAATTACATAGTAAATTTTTTTACATTTAGGTACTCTTGGTAATAAAGACAGTGGAAAATCGAATGCGTCTATAACATGCACAACATAAGCATCAGGTGTAATATCTTTGTATATATTTTTTGGTAGCGATGCTGATCTTAGGATATTTTTATTATGATGAAGAGTGTTATGGCAACTTAGACAAATTGGAAGATTTGAGTTTGAGTTTGAGTTTGAGTTTGAGTTTGAGTTTGAGTTTGAGTTTGAGTTTGAGTTTGGATCTGGATTTGAATTTAAATTTAAATTTACACTTAAATTTTCCTCGTTTATAATATTGTCGTTCTCTAAAGACTTTTTTAAATCTTTGGGTAAATTTAAAAGCAAACTATCATAAGTCTTTGATAGTTTTTTTACTGGCTGAGGTTTTGATTTAAAATCTGGTAAGAATCCAACTTCAGAAGGATTGTCTATTTGAAAGGGGGTACCACATGATTTACAATATTTATATTCATTTACTATTTTTTCCCGCAATGATGTATTTGATTCGTTTTTAGTTAAATTAAAATCAGTTTTAGTTAGATCAATTTTAGGTAAATTAAAATCATTTTTAGCTAGATCTATTTTAGTTAAATTACTTTCCGTTAAATCATTTTTAGTAGTGTAAAATCTTAATTTTTTCAATATTCGCACATTAAAAAATCTAACAGTGAAACCGTTTTTTATTTTAATTAGCATTAGTGTGTATTATTATTGCTATTACTTATATTATTACTACTATTACTATTATTATTACTATTATTACTATTATTACTATTACTACTATTGCTTATAGCTAAATGTATGTATACAGTACTTATTATGGCTATTATAAATTTCTATTATCTTTTAAAAATTAACACTTGGAATTATTTACCCTCCTTGAATTTATTTATAGGCTATAGATTAATGGTTAGGGTATATTGATTTCGTTAGTATAATGAAAAGTTCACTATATAAGTGGAAATTAGCTGGTTATATAGTGAATTTATATTAAATATTTTAAATATTATACATGTTTTTTATATTTATTATATTTATTATATTTTTTTTTTACTTTAAACACATATTGAATTATAAAAACACATAATAAATTATAAAAACACATATTAAATTGTAAAACACATACTAAATTGTAAAACACGTACTAAATTATAAAACACATACTAAATTATTAAGGAATTAATTAATCCGTGTACACTATACTATGTACATTGCAAAATTATAAATTTACAGTACAACCAACGTATCCATAGCAACTTTATTCTTCCCCAGAACAATAAAACTTATATTTAATAAAAACACATACTAATAATTATTTGTAGCAACTTCTTAGTAATAAATAAAATAAAATAAAATAAACACAATAATAGAAATAATAATAATAACAAGTAAAAAATGCGGTAAGTTTATTATTATATTATTATATTATTATTATATTATTATTACTAACTAATTTTTTTTTCTTTTTATTATTATTATTATTATTATGCTTATAGGAATTATTAAGAAAAGGAACTTTTAAATTATTTAGTGTGATTTTGCATTTTTCGGTTATTTTATGTCCATATTAACTATATTCATTTATTATTTATTTAGCATTAATTATTATTATGCTAATAAATAATTTAAATAAACTTTTTATTTAGTTGTTTTATACACTTTATATGTGAAAAATATAAATGAAAATCTATACTGTTTATAACGTTGTATGGGATTTTGGGAT
>JAJMCY010000467.1:0-12048 GCA_030565755.1 Ascobotryozyma cognata | reverse complement strand
AATTGCCTATAAACAATAAACAATAAATACATATAGATATGTAAACATATCTATATGTATTTATTATTTATTATTTATCTATATACAGTTTTGTATTCATTTATGCTTAATTCTTACCCGCTCCTGCTCGGAAATAAATTATATCCCCATCTTCAACCTCGTAATCCTTACCCTTCATAAGTAATTTACCTGCAGATTTTACAGCATTTTCATCGCCTAATTCTATTAAATCATTATATTTTGTAACTTGAGCTAAAATAAAAGTATTCATTAAATCAGTATGAATTACACCTGCAGCTTGTGGTGCCTTTGTACCCTTTCTAATTGTCCATTCACGTACTTCATCAGGACCACAAGTAAAAAATGAAATTAAACCTAAAGCATTACGCATTGTAGTAATAATCTTTGGTAATGCAGATTTTGTACCAATCTTATTTTCATAATCAATACGTTCTTGATCAGATCCTAAATTTGCTAATGTATCTTCAAAAACAACAGAAAGAGGAATAACAACATCACCTGGTGAATTTTTATCAATCCATTGTTTAATTTCAAGTAAATGTTTATTTTTTTTCCTTGCATAATCCTTTTCTGATAAATTAATTAAATAAATTGCAGGTTTCGCAGTTAAAAGGAACATTGAATTAATTATTTCAACTTCTTTTTGACTCCATTTACCATTTGCAACTCTTTTACCTTGTTTTAAATATTCAATAAGATTCTTAACAAATTCAATTTCAACTTTTTTTGCCTTAACTTCTAAAGATTGACCACCTCTTTTAGCAATTTTATCACAATTTTCTAAATGAGCAAGTGAAAATTCAATATCCTTTAATAATAATTCATTAGAAATAATTTCAAGATCTCTTACAGGATTAACATCACCTTCAATATGAATAATTTCTGCGTCGTCAAAGCAACGAACCATCATATATAATGCATCAACTGCCCTTATATGCGATAAAAATGCATTACCTAATCCCTCACCTGTTGATGCTCCTCTAGTTAATCCTGCAATATCATAAACCGTAATATGTGCAGGTACTTTACTAACTGGTTTAAATAAATCAACTAATTTTTCAAATCTTGGTGAAGGTACTGTAACTCTTGCTTCCTCTGGATCAATAGTTGCAAATGGATAATTTGCTGGATTTCCTAATGGACATTTTGTAATTGCTTGAAAAAAAGTTGATTTACCAACATTTGCTAATCCCACAATACCTGATTTTAAGTTATTTCCAGGTCTTCCAAGTAGAATTTTTTTTTCACTAACATTTTTTTTAGGTGCCATTTTTTTTTTTTTTTGTCTCTTATTATAATTTATATTACTACTAATAAAGTTTCTTTTTGTTAGTAATCCGTATATATAATTATAATTATTAGTATAATTATTATGTACTCCTGTTACCTTGCATATAAATTTCATGTATGTTAGTTAAAGTTATTATTAAAAAATATTAAAAAATATTAAAAATATTAAAAATTTTAATAAAATTTAATAAAATTTAATAAAATTTAAAAAAATTCTAACAGGGTAATACTGTTTCTATAGAAATTATATAGGGAAATCAAATTTTATACCAATTTTTATTTTTATATATAGGAAAATTTGTCTAAACTCAAGTAATCCAATAGGAATCCATTGAAAATATTATATGAATCTAATAAGAATCCTTTAGAATCTTGTTTTTCTAGTTTAACACTTTTATAGGTTTCAGATTTACAGTTTCCATATGATTTTAACCCGGCTTTCGTAAGATTTCTTACTTTGCCTTTTATAGTAATATTTTTCTATATAAAACAAATTAACTTATTAATAAGAAATAATTAATAAGAATAAATTTAATAAAATAAAATATGAAGCATTCCATTGTTCACTTACTATTGTACTCTAATAATTAAATATATTAAGTTCCCAGGGTATTCGTACTAAGAATTAGTTAAGTATAGAACGAAATAATAAATAATAATAAATAATAATAAATAACAATTAATAAATAATAAATAATAAATAATAAATAATAAATAATAATAAAAATAAACAAACAATAAATAATTAATAAATAAGAAGTAATTAAGTAAAAAACAAGAATTATCTTGGAAAATATCAACTTATAAAATAATTAAGAAAAGAAATAAACAAATAGACTATTAACAATTAAAAATAAAATGTAAAATATATATATAAAAAAAAAAAAAGAAAAAAAGAAAAAAAGAAAAAAAGAAAAAAAAGAATAAAAGACAAAAAGAGAAAATGTCAAATTTAAAATTAACCCCTTTTATATTCTTTATGTTAATCTAATATAAATCAACATAATTAAATATTAATTGAAATAATTTAATTCCTATTGTCATTAACTTTAATTTGTTTAAAAACATTTAATTTTATAACAATTTTCTAATAAACATATAATCCTGCAACAAATAATACCATTAAAACAAATTATGCTTTTTCATTACTAACAGCCTTTTCAGCTTTAGCTTGATCCTTAGCTGCTTTACGAGCAGCTGCGTTAGCTCTTATTTGAGCACCAAATTTATAAAATACAAAAGGAATCAAAACCATTGCAAGTGAAATGAATGCTAAAAGCCACGAAGCCCAATGAAGTCCTAAACGATGGTACATTTGGGTTGTGAAAAGTGGGAATGCAGCACCACCTGCAGAACGCATAAATACTTTTGCAGCTAATGCAGAAGCAGTAACAGCTGTGTATGAATCAATAATGTAATTATTAATACCAGAATAAATAAGCACCATACCATATCCAAAAGCAAGACCTGCTGATGCTGGACCAACCCAAATAACATGTTTCTCAGAAGTTGCTCCGAGAATAAAAAGTGATATAGGTATAAAAGGTGCACCAATCATAGCACCTACTAAACGATCTTCTGGTGTTGGAACACGTTTATGACAAATCTTGTGATATTGAATTTCCAAAAATGGAGTTGTTCCAAGAGCAAAGAAAGCGCCAATTAAAATTGGAATAAACATGAGACCAATAATACCATCATTATAGCCATAAAGTTCACCAAAGATAACTGGGTAAGCAAAGAAGAAACCGTAAAGAAGAGAGTAAATGAGTACTACGTAAAAACACATGAGATCGAGAATGGGTTCGGTAAGCATAAGAGCAAAGGGTTTTAAGAAAATAGATTTAACCATTTCCTTAAAAGGCACTTTGAGTACTTCCTGTTCGGTCACAATGTAAGGATTACCAGTTTCTTTACGGAGACGTTTTGCACGACGTTTTAAAATGACAGGGGCATATGTTTCAGGGATTAATGATGTGGCAATGAAAAGAGCACCAGCAAAAGCCATATTTACCCAAAAGACGAGATCCATACGATGGGTACAAACTTCAATCCATCCCCCAACGATAGGACCTAATACAGGACCACCATAAGGAGCAGCAGCAAAGAATGCAATAGCCATACCTCTATTTTCTTGATCAAAAGTATCAGCAATTGAACCACCGGCAATAACTAAACCAGAAGCAGAAAATACACCACAAAGGAAACGACATACAAGTAAACCACCAATATTTGGAGCAAGTGCACAAGGAATATTAAAAATTGTATATAAACCAAGTGAAATAATATAAACAGGGCGACGACCAATTTGTTCAGATAATGGAGACCAAATTAAGGGACCCATCATAAAACCCATAACCATAATAGAACATGTTAAAGTTGCAACTTCAAGAGAAACATGATATTTATCCATTACAGTATAAAGAGCACCAGAAATTTCTGAAGAACCAAAAGCTACACAAACAACAAGAATTGAAACTATACCACATATAGTCCATCTATACCATGATGGCCAATTGATTGGATTTTCTGGATCACCAACTTTAAAAGTAACAAATTGATAAGGAGGTTCATCATCATCACCTTTTTCTAAATCAGGTGGAGCAGTACCTGATAGACGAGATTGTCTTGTTCTTTGTCTATTTATTGAACGTATTGATCTTCCAGTTTCAATTTGAGCAAGATTATTACCTCTAAGTGATCTAATTGTTTCTGATGGTACTAAACCAGTTGGAGTTTCTATATGATATTCTTCTGGGAATTCAGCTTCTTCAGCAGCAGAAGTAATTGATGGGAAATTAATATCTTGTCTTGAAGGAGGTTGTGATAATACTCTTTCTAAATTTTGATCAGCTCTTGTTTCTGCAGCAGATAAGGCTCTTGGGGATTCATCAGACCCTGAAGAAATTGATGAAGAAGAATATGAACCAGAACCTGAGCCAGTTGAAGATGAACGAGAAGAATGAGATACTAGTGAATTTGAACGTGCATGTGAAATTGAATTATTTGATTTTGAAGTATTTGTGGTATCAGATGAGGAGTTATTTAAAGTTTCTTTTTTATTATTGTTATTATTATTATTATTATTATTATTAGTATTATTATTAGTATTATTATTATTATTACTATTTATTGGAGAATGTGGATTTTGAGATTCTCTAAATGATCTAATAGTTTGTGCTGGAACTAAACCTGATGGTGTTTCAATTTGGTATTCTTCTGGAAATTCAGCACGTGTTTCATCAGCAACAATTGATGGAAAATTAACATCTGGTTGAGGGGGATGAGACAATGTTTCTTCCAATTCATTAACATCTCCTTTTACTGTTTCATTTGTATCAAGGTTTGATTTTTCTTTATTTGACGGCATTGTGTGTTATATTTGTTGTTGTTATTAGATTAGATAGTATTATATTATATTATATTATATTATAATATATTATAATATAATACAATTAAATGCACAATGTGACACCAATAGTTTCAATCTCGTTGATTGAAATTTGTTTATTATGTTTATTATGTTTAATTTATTAATTTAAATCGAAAACTGAATGTTAGTAAGGAAAAAAATAAAATTAAGGAAAATAAAAAAATTAAGGAAAATGTCGATATTTATAGTGGCAAATGTAAACAAAAAAATAAAATAAAATAAAATAAAATAAAATAAATGCTATCTTTTCCTTAACCACAACATAAACACAACATAAAAAAGTAAACAAAAAAATAAATAAAATAAATAAAATAAATAAAATAAATTTGACTAGGGGAAAAAGTAAACAACAACCACAAAACAAAAACAAAAATGAATAATAACAACAATTGATTTGTAATTGATTTGTAATAATAGTAATAATAATAATAATAGTAATAATAATAATAATAATATAATAATAATAATAATATAATAATAATAATAATAATAATATAATAATAATAATAATAATAATAATAATAATAATAATACTAACAATAATACTAACAATAATACTAACAATAATACTAACAATAATAAACAAACAATTGATTGGAAAAAAATATCAAAAAAAAAGAAACAAGTTGGAATTGAAAAGCTCTTTGTTATTTTGACTTGCTCACCTTATATTATAAAAATAAAATAATTAATATTTATTTTATTGTTATTATAAAATATATAATATATAATATAAAATATAATATATAATACAAAATATAATATATAATACAAAATATAATATATAATATAAAATATATACAATACAAAACAAATATATAAAATACAATTAATGTATTATTTTTTTTCTCTTGTTTGTTTACTTTGCTTAAATATTTCTTGCGTTTTTCTTGTTTATATATGAAAACTTATATCGGATAAGGCGGATAGGGTAACGATTGGTTACTTTATATGTTGTTACTATGACAACACATATTTAACGGGCTATGATTTGATGTAAATTTGTTTATTTTTAATTATTTTTGACTACTTTTAATTGTTTTTATTGTTTGTAATGTATTATATAATCAATGACTCTTGTAAAATTTAGATACTGCATAAAAAACGAAAAAACTCTTTTGTTTGTTTACTTTGGAAGTGTATTACCTTTTTTTAATTAGCTTAGTCATTTTATTTTATTTATTTTATTTATTTTATTTATTTTATTTATTTTATTTATTTTACTTATTTTACTTATTTGTAATTTGTTTATAATTTATTATTAATAAATGTATTATTCAAGCTGCATAACCCTCTTTTCTAGAGATGAGCATCACTGATTATATAATCAGACATAAATCTATACATCATGTAGATTTGTACACCTAAAAGAAACCCAATATTTTATTGGAAACCAATAGTATTCCGTAGTTTTTGTTAAAGTTTATATTTATTTATACTGTCTTGTGTTGTGTGTTGTGTATCATTTTCTACGTATTTATTGTCTTTTACTACATATTTTTCATTATTTATTATTTACTGTCTGTTATTTAATATTCAATTAATACTATAGCAAGTTAAAATAAATTAATTAATAAGTGTTCTTTTTTCTTTTTCTTTTTCTTTTTTTTTTTTTTTCTTTCTTGTCTTTTCAGACACAGTTTATTTATTATATTGCGCCATTTGATTATTATTAAAAAGTAAAATATCCTTGTCATATTGCTCAACTGCTTTCTGAAAATCCCAAATCAATGAATTAGAAACATCCTCATTAGAGACTTGTCCATATCCAAACCCATTAAGTACCTTTAATCGTTTAAGGGTAGTTTCTTTTTCTTCTTCAGTTGCAATCTCAAAATTTCGTTTTCTCTTTTCTTCTCTTGGATTTTCTTTTTTAAAGTCAAATTTAATATCTTCATTAAATAATTCATTAAAACCTTTATTATTATTGTTATTATTATTATTATTACCATCATATTTATTACCATCATATTTATTACCATCATATTTATTACCATCATATTTATTAAAAGAAAATAAATCTGAAGTTAAATAAGAAGAAGATGATAAAGATGATGCCTGTGAACTCCTCCTTTGTTTAGGCTCTTTCTTTAATAAAGCCTTACTATTTTTATCATGAAAATCATTCTTTGAATTTGTAATAATAGGATCCTTTAATCCAAATGAAGATTGAAATAATTCATCTGTACAATCAAGCGTACCTGAAAAACAAGCTGCCAAATCAGCAGGTTCAAGCAATCCTTTCCATATAGTTGATGGAGTATTGGGACTATCCTCAGTAGGTGTAAGATCTAATGATCCAATCGATGGTGTACTATTACCAGTCATTGCAGGTACACCATTATAACCATATCCATGCTTACCAGGAGTACTCAAATCTGAAAATCCATATGGTGTACTTCCACCTCCACTATTATAATTAATACTACTTGAACTTGCATTAATTTTATTAGGTGAAGCAGCAACCCCATTATTTTCATTTGCAACCTTATTAACTCCCAAATTCATATTCTTAAAAGGCTTAGTATGCCCAAGTAAGCAAGCAACAGCATCACGTGCAACTTGAGAAACATCATATCTAGAAATTTCATCATCTCCAACATCTAAAGCATATCCAATTGTGGCAATCATATAACCAACTGGATCTTCTCGTGCTACTGCCATTGCATCTCTTAAAATAGCTTCCCGTTCACTACTTGATCCTTGTTCCATATTAGAATGATTCGAATTTTGTAATGATGATAATCCATTGCTAGTTATCGAGGATAAAGCAGGCGAAAAATTACTCATCGTTGATGGAGAAGCTGATTGTCGAAGTAAAGAGTTTGTAGAAGTTGCTCCATTATTTGTATTTGCTACTCTTTGTGGGTATGCCATTCGTTGTTGATCAATTTGAGTAGCATTTGATTGACCATTATTACCCTGTATTTGAGGCAGTGCTTGCTGTTTGGCTTGTAATTGTGTTTGGGCTTGTGCTTGAACCTTTTGTTGCTCACGATTCATATTTGCAGCAGCTTTGCCACCACGTGGTCTTTTCACACCTGTATCTCGTC
This sequence comes from Ascobotryozyma cognata, assembly GCA_030565755.1. Lineage (NCBI taxonomy): Eukaryota > Fungi > Ascomycota > Trigonopsidomycetes > Trigonopsidales > Trigonopsidaceae > Ascobotryozyma > Ascobotryozyma cognata. The sequence goes on along the minus strand of JAJMCY010000467.1, from coordinate 4,251 downwards.
GCTTGCGCTGCGGTGAAGCCTTGGTACGCTTCGTCGGTGCCGCTGCTGCACTGCTTACAGGTGTGTTTGCCGTTGGTGGTGTTGATCCAGCCGCAGGTCCTGGCGTATTTATCTTGCTAGTCCCATTATTATTTTTATTATTAGAGTTATTAGAAAGAAAAGGTAAAACCGAAGAGTTATTAGGATCACCATCTACCGACCCAGACGGTGGAGGAGGCATCATAACGCTGCCGCCTAATAATGAAGAAGAATGTTGAGTTTGGTTTTGCATCAACATCGGCGCTGCTGGACTGATGCTTCCTGCCACACCGCCATTAACATACGAGGACGCTGTTGCAGGTTGTGAAGAAGAAGATAAATGGCTAGAAGCTGATAATGGCTGTTGTAAAGGAGAAGACTGTTGAGGAGTTTGTTGACGTTGATGCTGTGCTTGAGCTTGACCATTAGATCCAAGCTGAAAACTTTTTGAGGCAATGCTAGCAGTCTGTTGCGGGGTCAATCCAGTTGAAAATTGGGAATTACCTTGTGGCACTTGAGCTGGTTGGGGTTGCTGCTTTGATATTTGAGGGTAACCGGGTATAATTGATTGTTGAAGAGGTTGTGAAAAAAGGGTATGTAATTGACTTTGGCTTTGATTTTGATTTGAGTTTTGGTTTTGGTTTTGGTTTTGATTTTGATTTTGATTTTGATTTTGGCTTTGACTTTGGACTTGTGTCTGTCCTTGACCTTGTCCTTGAGGCTGATTCTGATTACTATTCGACTGAGGTACAATTGATTGAGAACCATTAGAGCCAGCAGGCGCATTAGCAATCTGTTGTTGTTGATGAAGATTCTGATGTTGATGCCGTCGTTGACGTGTAGCCTCAACAACTTTCTTAAAAATATAATCATACATTTTTTCAATTTCATGCTTAGTATTAATAAGAACTTCTGGAGTTACAATATATCTTCCATTACGTACACTCTGCAGTTGCTCGCGTAGCATTGCTCTATATTGTAAAAGCCGTCGAACACCATTCTCATCATTTGTTATATTGAAAAATGCAGGAATAAGAGACTCAAAAATCCTTACATGCTCTTGCATTCCAGAGAGAGTAGATTGAATTATTTTCATTTGTTCTGGAGTCAATGTATCAATTGTTCTAAAGTTAGGAGGATTAATCTCAAACTCTCGAAACATTTGAACCAACCTTTGCTTATTATTTCTCATATGTTGAGTAGGAATACCATTAGCCATTGCTTGAGTAAGGCTAATTGCGGCACTTAAAGATGCAGGAGATTTTTGTAAAAAGTGGAAGGGCATTTGGTTTTGGTTTTGAGAATTAGAAGGCTGAGGTGGAACTTGTAATGATTGAGATTGAGAAGGTGGATGGTTAGAAGATTGAGATAGAGGTCTCGGGGGTATTAGATCAGGATTTACACCTTGTTGTGTTGAGTTTCCAATATTTAATTGTTGTGGTATCTGTTGTGGTGATTTATGTTGTTGTTGTTGTTGTTGCTGTTGTGGCTGTGGCTGTGGCTGTGGTTGTTGTTGTTGTTGTGGTTGTGGTTGTGGTTGTTGTTGATGTTGTTGAATATTCATTTGCATTTGAGCTCTACTTTGAGCTTGTCTTTGAGTTTGCTGGCTTTGAGTTAGTCGTTTAATCCATTGCATGTGTAGTGTATATGCATTTCTAAGACTTTCTGAATTATTAATTTGACCTTTTCTAAGTAAAGAAGCAATTTGATTCCAAGAATTTATTCCAGGAGGTAAATCTGGAATACTAGCCAACAAAGTGGCAGGAATGGGAATTTCTTGTAAATTTATTTTGGGAGTCATGTTTTGATTTTGATTTTGATTTTGATTTTTTTGTGTAGGTAGATTCTGTTGTTGTGAAGAGTTTTGTACAGGGGTAGCATTAGAAGAATTAGGAGAAAAATTCATCCTTTGCTGTTGTTGTTGTTGTAAAGATAAAGGAGTTTGTCCTTGTGTTTGTCCTTGTGATTGTGATTGTGATTGTGATTGTGATTGTGTTTGTGATTGTGATTGTGATTGTGTTTGTGATTGTCCTTGTGGTTGTGGTTGTGGTTGTAGTTGTTGATTAGATTGTCTAGGAGAAATTCTTGAATTATTACTCCAAGGTTGGGCATGTTGTTGCATTGGAGTAGTATTTGAAGTTTGAGGGGAATTAATTGATTGTTTTAAATTATTTGAATTTTGAGAATTAAATTGTGAAAGGTTTTGTTGTTGAGGTTGTGAAAACATAAGATTTGCTTGTTGTTGTTGTTGTTGTTTTTGTTGTTGTGTTGGATAGTTATTTGGACTTGCGTTTAAAATTTGTGGGGAAGAATTTTGAGGTAAAGAAAGCTGTTGTTGTTGTTGTTGTGATTGTTGTGAATATGCAACGGGGATATTATTACTAGTTTTTGTAGCAGCAGCAACAACATCAGCTAGTGTAGCAGTTTTCTGTATGGCTTTATACTTATTTTGAAATTCAGCAAAATATTCCTCCTATTGTGTTAGTGAAATTGATGATATAATGATATAATGATATAATGATATAATGATATAATGATATAATGATATATAGATATAATAATATAATATTGATATATAGATATAATAATATAATAATGATATATAGATATAATAATATAAAAATGATATAATAATAAATATAAAAAGAAAATATATAAATATAAATACCTTTGAAGATGAATTTGTGTATAAAAGTTGTTCATAATGACGAGCAGATCTTGCAACTTGTTCATCTGAGCCTTTTTTGTGTACTTTTTTAGTGATTATAGTTCTATTTGTTAGTTGTTTGTTTTTTATGTTTGTTATATTTAAAAATAAATTAAAAGTAATACTTACAAAGCTGTAATGACTTTTTGGCGGTCCATAGCCGAAAGTTGAGAATGCCAGTTAGCAGAGTTCATTTTGATTGATTAGTTTAGTGTTATGTAGTATACTGTAGTGTAGTGTATTATAGTATAGTATAGTGTATTATAGTATAGTATAGTGTATTATAGTATAATATAGTAAGTATATATAGCGTAAAGTTGCTATATGTAAGTTCTTTTATAGTTCCTGTTATAATATTCTTTATAGTATATTATATATAATATAATATAATAATAATAATAATATAATAATAAACAAAGTTGGTATTGTTAAGTATTTATATTATTTATATTATAATATATTATTGTTTGTTTTGATTTGTTGTTATAGTTATATTGTTTGTTTGTATGCAGTATTTATTTATTTATTTATTTATTTAGTTGTATGCCTTATAATAATGCCTATAATAATGCCTATAATAATGCTAATAATAATGCTAATAATAATGCTAGTTATTGTTAATTTTGTATTTTGTAGTGAATAATGTTTAAAATATTGTTATTGGAATAAGAAAAGTTAATGCATATAAGTAAAAAGTAAGTCAGTAAATAAATAAAAGCTATTTATTTATTTATATATATTATATATTATTATATATTATATATTATATATTATATTATATATTATATTATATATTATATATTATATTGTTGTTCCTCTTTGTTGCTTTGTTGTTATTGTATAAATACTAAATAAACAATATGAAATAGTGTTGCACTGAGAAATATTTTATTATTAATAAAATATATTAAATACTAATAAACAAAGCGTGTCAGTAATATTTACAATTTAATTATTTAAATTTGATATTTATTATGTATATTATGTATATTATGTATATTATGTATATTATATTATATTATATTATTATGTATTTTTATGTATTATTATGTATTTTTATGTTTCTTTGTATTTTCTTTGTATTTTACGTATTTCTTATATAATATGACTGATTTACTATTTATTTATTTATTATTTACTATATAATATATAATACATAATAATATTTACTATATAATAATAATATTATGCTGATTTGTTTATAACAATTTATGTAATAATTATGTAATTGTTTAATAATACAACTCGTAAATAATTAATAATTAATTATTAATGATTAATTATTAATAATTAATCATTAATATAATATAATATAATATTATATAATATTATATATATATTATATATAATATATATAATATTTTTAATTTAATTGTTTATTTGTTTATATTTATTTGTTTGTTCCCAACGTTATCTGTTGTCTTTTATCATAAATAGTAATAATTAATCAAAATTAAAATATAATTAAATTTACAGCATTGAAATGATTATTATTTTTGTTGTTATGGTGATTATTAGCTGTCCTT
>JAJMCY010000466.1:0-12057 GCA_030565755.1 Ascobotryozyma cognata | reverse complement strand
AATAATAATAATAATAATAATAATAATAATAATAATAATAATAATAATAATAATAATAATAATAATAATAATAATAATAATAATAATAATAATAATAATAATAATAATAATAATAATAATAATAATAATAATAATAATAATAATAATAATAATAATAATAATAATAATAATAATAATAATAATAATAATAATAATAAATCAATTACTGTACTAGAAGCAAGAGATATTTGTTCCGGTGCTTCCGGTAGAAATGGAGGTCATATTGCACCTGATTTTTATTCATTTGTTGATATAAACTTATTTGAAAATAATAAAAATATTGATACTACCAATGAAAAAATCAAAAAAGAAATAGAATATTATTTATCTAGAAATAAATTTGAATATGAAAATTATAAATTATTAAAAAAATTAATTGAAAAATATGAAATTTATTGTGAAACTGATTTTAAACAAGAAAATCATTATAGAGCATATTTTTCATATAAAAATTTTAATATTGCTTTAAAACAATTAAAAATATTAAAAAAATATGGTTGGGATACTTCAATTCTTAAAATTTATAGTAATAAAGAAGCAGCTAAAAAAATTGGTATACCATCAGTTATTGGTTTAATTATTGGCCCTGGAAGTTCAATAAATTCATATAAATTAGTAACTACTTTATTTTTAAAATTACTTGATTATGGTTTACAATTGTATACTAATACTCCAGTTGTATCAATTGAGAAGGCTGATTTTTCCTATGATAGTGATAGTGATTGTGATTGTGACAGTAATAGTTATACAAATAATAATATTAAAAATGATAATTACTATTTGGTTAAAACAGAAAGAGGTTCAATATTGACACCAACTGTTGTATTGACTACAAATGCATTTCTAGATACATTATTACTATGTAAAACAAAAACTTCTAGTAACGATTTTAATCAATTAATAAATGCTATAGAAATATTAAAACAAGAAACAAAACTAATTACACCAGTACAAGGTCAAGTTATAGAAGTAACTGTTGATTCAAAATTTATTAATCATTTTTCAAATGCAAGTAGTTTTACTTTTGATGTTGGTGACACATATTTAATTAAGAGAGACTACAATAATAATAATAATAATAATAATAATAATAATAATAATAATAATAATAATATTCACTTTGTTTTAGGAGGTTTTAGAAAAGACCATCCATGTAGTGGTATAAATGTTATTGATGATAATAACATAAATGAATATGTTCATAAGAAACTGAAACAATTTTTAAATAAACTTTTATTCTCTGGAAGGGAAGAAATTGATAATAAATATTTATATAAGATAAAATTAGCAGACTTATATCAATCTGGATTCCATCAATCAATTTTGCATTCCTATCATTTAGACTCCAATCCATTAGAAATGGTTGAAAAACTATGTATAAATGATGACAAAAATAATATAGAATACAGTAATAATAAAATATCTATTACAAATGAACCCACTTTTAATGTAAAATACAAATGGACAGGAACTATGGGCTATTCTAAAGATTTGCGTCCTTTTATTGGAAGATTATATCCCCCACCTGATGAAAAAAATGGAAATTTAAATACAGGAGGAATATATACATCTGCAGGTTTTACAGGACATGGAGTTCCACGTGTATATTTAGCAGCAAAAGCATTAGCTGCTATGATTAATGGATCTAATGAAGATATTCAAATCGTTCCAAACGCATATAGAACTAGTAGACTTTTTAGTTAAATTTCGTCTACTATATATAGTATTTAGTTGTATGCCTTATTTTTCACATGCACACAACACAGTATATACAATTAATTTGAGTCAAAAATTATTCACATTTATAATGAACTTAAATAAAAAGCGTTATACTACAATCGATTAATATATTACAATGTATATTACAATGTATATTACAGTGAAACGTCATGAGAATTATGAAAGATATCTCATTACAGCTTCAAAAGAAGCCAATGCAGCAGCATTTGCGGGGAATGCTCTAAATAATAATAATAAAACAAGTAATATAAGATTAGTAAATTAATAAATGGAAATTAAAGAATAAATGGAAATTAAAGAATAAATGGAAAATAAATAATAAATGCAAAACAAATAATAAATAATAAATGCAAAAAACAAATAATAAATAATAAATGCAAAAAACAAATAATAAATGCAATAATAAATACAAATAAATACAATAATAAACACAAATAATACAATAATAAACACAATAATAAACACAAATAACACAAACAATACAAACAATAAATTACACTCACCTTAAAAAACAAGGAAAAAAACCTCTGGTAAACCCCTTTAAACCAGCAGAATAATAAACAGAAGAAGCGGCAGACCGCCAAGTAGGATATTTTGGATTAGTAATTGAATCAGTCATGATTTTCTGTTTAATTACATCACAAGGATAAGCCAATATCCAAAAAACTTGTGCACTTGTACCGCCAGAAATAAAATTTATCATTGGTAAAGACAAATTTGTTTTTTCCTTAAGCATGTTTGTCATTAAATGACATGTTCCCCAGTAAAAGAAAAAAAAAGATCTAAACAAAACTGTAGCGAAAAATCCCTTGTATAATCCTTTAATGCCTTTTTCTTTATACTGTTGGATGGAAAATGTTAAAAATGTATTAAAAATAATATATAATATATAATATATAATATATAATATATAATATATAATATATAATATAATATATATTAGCATTCAAATAACTTACCAAAATAGTTGCACAGTTAATAGGACCAGAATATTTCTTTGTAGAAGCATCATATTGTACTTGTAAACGAGCCTAAACGAATGTTTGATGTATTACATAATTCATTTTTAGATAGCAAAATAAATAAGTAGAATAAATTACCATTGTAAGAATTTTATAATAAAATGCAATAAATGTAATAAATGTAATAAATGTAATAAATGTAATAAATGTAAATATAATTAATATATTTTAATATATTTTAATATATTTACAACTGTTCCGATTCATACCTTTATATTTTCAACCGGAGTAGCTAATAAACTAACCGTCCATCCTCCAAACATGCCCGCAAAACAATTCCCCAATAGGGGAAGTTGTTTATGTGATGAATATATTGTGTCTTTTAGTAATATTCTATAGTTATGCAGTGAGCCTAGCATTCTGATTATTAGTATGGAGTTTTTAAAATATATATATATATATATTGCATTATACTACGCGTAATAATATGCAAAATAAAATATGCGTTTACTTACACACTGTCCATCATCATCCAGCCAAATAAAGGCGGAGTTGCGCCCTTGTATAATGCCCTTATGCCTTCATTTTTTATAGTCTTAACAAAACAATCTAAAGAGCTTTTAAATTTTGTTGACTGCGATGTTTGCATTCGTACTTTTATTGTATCAAATCTAATAGTTAATAATGTACAGTATATAGTATATAGTATATAGTATATAGTTAACATACGGATGGCCTACTAAAAGCTTCGACATTCCAGAAAAAATCCCGGCGATAAAACCGATTGATTTTCGATGTTTGATGTCGGTTTTCGAGCTTGATTCGATGTTTTTATCAGCCATTGTTATACAATTATATATACAATTATGTATACAATTATGTATACAATTAATACTTTTACTATATACAATAAATAATATATTTACTATACAGTAAATAATATTTTTAGTTGTTATTGTTACTATTGTTTTAAGGAAAAGATAGCATTTATTAAAGCATTTATTAAAGCATTTATTAAAGCATTTATTAAATCATTTACTTATTACTTAGTATTTATTATGTATTTTCATGTACTTTTACTTTACTTGGTTAGAATTTAACATAAGTATTTTTTTATGTTTGTGCAATACTAAGAAGAAATAGTATTATAATAAATAATAATAAATAGTAAATGAACTAAGAAATAGTAATAAATAGTAATAATAATAATAAATAATAATAATAATAATAAATAGTAATAATAATAATAAATAATAATAATAATAATAATAATAATAATAATAATAATAATAATAATAATATAATATAATAACATTGAAATAATAATATAATATAATAACATTGAAATAATAATATAATATAATAACATTGAAATAATTACATAGTTATATTGTACTCAAAAATAGTTTTTGTTATTTTATTTTTGAAATTCTTTTCTTTGTTTTCTTGTATATGTAAAAATAACATAAAAGTTTAGATACATTATGATTTTAAATAATTTAGTATATATTATTTAAACTATGGTAACAAGAGTTTGTACATAAAGTAATATTTAAGAACAAACAACATTTTGAGTAGCTCTTGAATTGAGAAGAAGAGCAACAATGAAACCATATAAACCAAGTACCTCTAAATAAGTTAGAAAAAATAATAACAAATAATAACAAATAATAATAAACTCACCAGCAAAGATAAGAATTAAAATCATTCCAACGAAAAGCTTTGCCTGTTGTGCTGTTCCTCTTACACCAGCATCTCCTACTATTCCAATTGCAAATCCTGCAGCTAATCCCGATAAACCTACAGCTAAACCAGCGCCTAATTGAATAAAACCAGTAAATAAAGCTTGTTGTTGTTTAAGATCTGAAGAAATTAAAACAGAAACAACTAATCCGTAAATAGCAATAATACCAGCCATAATAACAGGAACGACATCTTTAAAAATAAAATAAAATAAAAAAAATAAATTAGCAATTTTGTATTATAATAAATAAATTAAATTAAAATCATACTTTTTACAAGTAAATCGGGTCTTAAAACACCTGATGCACAAATACCAACACCGGATTTAGCAGTACCATATGCTGCTCCAAAGCCTATATTGTTAGTTACATGTTAGAATTATAGTTGTATTATATATTAATTAATATATAAAAATACTCACAAGTAAAAACAATGGCTGATGTGCATCCAAGAGCACCAAAGAATGGCTATATATTAGCATTAATTATTTATATATATTTATTTATATATATTTATTTATATATATTTATTTATATATATTTATTTATATATATATATGTGTACATATATACATATACACATATACACATATACACATATAAGAATTTCAATTAAAACATTAACCATAATGAATTAATAGATAATAGCAAAATAAGCACATACAGCATAAACAGGACTATAATGTTAGTAGAGATGTTATAAAAATACTATAAAATATTATAAGATACTATAAAATACTATAAAATACTATAAAATACTATAAAATACTATAAAATACTATAAAATACTATAAAATACTATAAAATACTATAAAATACTATAAAATACTATAAAAAAAATAAAAAAACACTATAAAAACACTATAAAAAAAATAAAAAAAATATAAAAAAATATAAAACAAATCAAATAAATACACACCATAAATCTGTAGACATTTTAACTATATAGCTGATAGAGAATAATAAAATTAGTGAATAATTTATTTACACTGTATATTTATTTAATCTGTATTTAAATTTTAGATAGCAAATATGAATTTCTATTATCAAGTATAGTAGTATTAAAATTGAATACTTGTGTTGTCATGGTGATTCTTATTATACATTATTTATTATACATTATTTATTATACATTATTTATTATACAATATTACTATATAATATTACTATATAATATTGCTATATAATATTGCTATATTACAAGCGAGTATTATACCAAAGGTATATATATACTTTATTATATACTTTATCATATACTTTATCATATACTTTATTATATAACTATTAATACTATAGTATATAGTTTTATTTTATATATTTTCTTATATCTGCTAGTTATTAACTTATTAACATACTAATATTAGTATCCATGGAAATAAAGAAAAATTGAGGTTAAAAACACTCTAATTACCTGGGTAAAATGGCTTATAATACGTAGTAATTACCTTATTTTATAAGTAAATCATAAGTTCTTTACATGAGTTCTTCACATGAATTAAACAAATTGATTCCAATTAGGATTATATTTGGTTTAATAAAATGAATTAAATGATGTATATATATCTCTATTTGATATTTATTTTAAATATTATATTTTCATTTTAAAATCTGTTTAATTGGTTGATTTTGACTTATAATAAAATAGTTCCGATGGTTTCGCTATTACACTAATAAGTGTCCTGAATATTTTTAGCTTTTTATAACTATATTAAACTCAATTAAACTTATAATACTAATGATTGTTGTTCTATTATAATATAATATATTGTTCATTGTGGCTATAAGAAAATCTGCTGTTATGTATTGTTATATATAACAAGTGTATGTGTTTATGCGTTTGTATACACATATATGTTTGTATATACACACATACACACATTGATAATTGTTTACTATCTACTATTTTACTATTTATGTATGTTTATATTCAATATTTTTTTTTTTTATATATTGATATTATATATATATATATATATATATATATTATATTATATAGTCGTATTATAAATAGTATGTATAGTCGTATACAGTGTATTTTATCATTTACATACAGTACAAACATGGACACATATCTGTTTAAATTAGATAAAAAAACAATCATTCATATTATTGAATCAATAGAAGATTCTAAATCTATTGTTAATTTCGCTACAACATGTAGATATTTATGTCGACTGACAATACCTTTAATATATAAAAAACCAATTTTAAATTCAAATAAAAAATTACAAAAATTTACTCAAACTATAGTAAATCATGAAGGTTTAGCTAGTCATATAAAAGAATTAAATTTACTTTGTCCGAATTATTATTATTCCTCTAAATATTATTTACCTTTAGAAAATGATTTAAAAATTTTTAAAAAACTACGTTGTATAGGTAAATTAAAACTTTTAAATAATACAATAATATTAGATGAAATACTTACTCGTGCTGATGAGATTGAATCTTTATCTTTATATGGATATAATTTAACATATACAAATTCATTTAATTGGACAAATAGATGGACAGAATTAAAATATCTTAAAATTGTTTCCGATTATTTACAATATTCAAGTTTATTAATTATTGCAATTAAATGTAAACAATTAATTAAACTTGAATTATTTGTAACTATTGATGTTAATTATAATGGTTTAAATTTTTTATTTAAAAATTTAATAAATTTAACAGATATTACATTATCTTGTTTTACAACTGGTGATGATTTAATTCAAGCAATTTTATTATTAAAAAATCTTGAATCATTAAGATTATATGATTGTGAAAATTTAGATGATGATTCATTAATAAGGATTAAAAATTTAAATTTTCCTTATTTACAACAACTTTCTATTATTGATTGTAAATTAATAACAAATAAATCATTTAATAATTTATATTTATTTTTTTTAAATTTATTTTATTTGGATTTTTCTTTAAATAATTTTAAAGAAGATGAAGATGATTTGATTAGAAATCATAATTCTTTAGTTATTAAACAAAAAGATGATTTAATAACAAACTTAAAACGATTGTATTTGAATAATGTTGATGTTTCAAATATTAAATTCCCTAAGACATTAAATAATTTTATTTTAAATAATTGTAATCTGGATTACAATTATAATTACAAGCACGATTTTGATTGGAATATTATTTCTAATTATTATCATGTTGAACTTTTAAATATTAAAATTGATATTAATTTATTATTGTCCACTTTATCTAAAAAGCATAATTTTAATACAAAATTAAAAACATTAAAATTAAAAAATCTTATGGGTAATATTAATCTTGAGATTTTAATAAGGTTTTTTATTGTTAATTCACAATTCAATTTTATTTATATGGAAGATATTTCTAATCTTGAGTATATATTTAAATATTCATCAGAATCAAATGAAAAAACTTTTACAGGAAATGTATTTATAGATCGAAAAAAATTTATTGTTTTATGTAATAAATTTTATTCATTTGATCATTTTGGACCTGATGAAATTGTTTGGAAAAATGATATTAAAAAGGATATACGAATATGTTCTATTGATTCGATAAATTCGATAAATTCAAATTCTAATACAAATACTAATTTAAATCCAAACTTGCATTCAAAGATAAATGCAAATTCAAATAATGCCAATAAACGGATTTCTAAGGAATTACAAGTGATGAAAATGGCAAATATTGATGAATTGATTAATTTAAAAACTCCTAAACTAAATGACAATGAGGATTATATTATAAATAAGGAAAATATAAATAATGATGAAATTTTTACGATATTTAAAATTAGACTACATTCAGAGAAAAATTTAATTAAACTAAGTGTATATTATAATGATTTACCTTTAGGAAAAGAATCAGTGGATAGATTTGTCAAGGAATACAATATTGGAGAAGGTTTAAAGGAAAAATTGTACTTAATTGTTTACGATAAGATTAGGAGGAAGCTTAAAGAGCGTTTGCATGATTTGTATGTGTCATATACATGATTTGTATGTCGTACACCTTTATATACTTTTATTGTTATTATTGTTATTGTTATTATTGTTATTGTTATTGTTATTATTGTTATTATTATTATTATTATTATTATTATTATTGTTATTATTATTATTATAATTACTATGGTCTTGCTGGTATTCTGGAATCAAATTAATGCTTTACTCTATTCTTACAAATACACTACAATACAATCATTACAAACAATTATAAATACATATATTAAATGTCAAAAACTACCATACAAAAACAAATAAATTTATATGCATAATATATATATATATATATATATATATATCCATACAATAAATATATACAAAATTAAATAAGTAAACTTTCAATCTTATTCTTTATAGTTTGTATTTGATTTTTTAATTCACTTGCATCATTTGTTGTTATGGAAACTGCGATTACAGATCTTGTTACACCACAAGCTCTTCCTAAAGCAATTTTTGATGGTACAAAGACATAAGGAACATTTTTATCTTCACATAATAAAGGCAAATGTAATACAATTTCAATAGGTTCAGTATCAGCAGCTAAAATAATGAATTCAGAAATTCCTCTATTTAGTGTTTTGGCGGCTATATATGTCAGTCAGTCAGTCAGTCAGTCAGTCAGTATGTATATATATAATCACAATTAAATCATTACTTACCCTCATTTGCTCCCTTTTTTAATTGTCTGTAATGACTTGCTTGTTGAATAAGATCAAGAATTTGTTGTGAAAGAGCAGCGTCCGCAAGAGGGAATGCTATTGGTAAGGTGTTAGTAATGCAATATAAATATAAACATATAGTATAAATATACAAATATACAAATATAAAAGTATAATAAATAATTATATAACAGAAAATGCAATATTTCTATCAATAGAATAAATAAATAATAAGTAGTAACACTATTTTAAGTAAAAAATAGAAAAGACTAAAAATAAGTGTAAACAACTACAAATTGTATAAATTGCATATTATATAAATATGTATATATACATATAAATATACATATAAATATAAATATACATATAAATATAAATATACATATAAATTTACATATATACATATAAATATACACATAAATATACAAATAATGCCTCTTACCTTTAGGATTTATCGAACTCATTGTGTATTTTTTTACTAATTTGATGATAATTACTATGGTTTTATTTAATAGAAAAATTTGATTTAATTTTTCATTGTATTACCCGGTTTTGAAGAATAATGTGAGAGAAAAAAATGCTAATAAAATAAAAAAAAAAAAATAATAAAATAATAATAAATAATAAAATAATAATAAATAATAAAATAATAAAATAATATAATAATATAATAATAAAATAATAAAATAATAAAATAATAAATAAAATAATAAATGAAATAATAAATATTAAATATTAAATAATACTCTAAAAAAAATAAATAACAAATAACATAAAAATATTAACACCATACTATTCCATAGTAAAAATATTGATTAGAATAATATTGCCAACCTCTAGTATTTTCCAACCCTAGGGTGTATTTAGTCTAATCCCTAAGTATTCCATATAATATATTATATAATAATAATAACTATATACTCTTTCCATAGTAAAAAAAAAAAAAAAAAAAAAATTAACAGTTGAAAAATTACATGTAGCGAAATTATAATAGTAAAAAATATAATTAATACAATTAATACAATTAACAGTTAATTGTATAATATACAAATTAAAATTTGTATATAAAAATTACAATGAATAATTAACTTATTTTTACAAATAACATTTGATTTTTTTTTTTTTTTTTTTAATATTTTTATTTTTTATACTTCTTTCTTTAGTATACATAAATACACATTGAGATTCAAATCCGAGCTCTTACCCGTAAATAACTTTTTAATAAATATTACTAAATATAAAATATGAAACTAACTTTTTTTAGTTTATTAATAATATAAATAAATGGCTGTAATAAATAAAAAAATAACTTTAATAATAACCCTAATATAATGTTATAAAGTATAATATTATAAAATATAAGTAGGCTATGGCAAATATTAATATTAACTTTATTACTAATAAATATTTGGTAACCATAGTAATAATATATAATATTTCTTAATTAAATATTATAATTAATTAGTGTATACTAAAATAATAATAAACAGTAAATAGCGAAAACTTATATTAATAACTAATGTATTGTAGATAATAAATATATATTAAATTTTTAAATAATGTAGAAATTGACAATACACCAGAAAAGAAAAAATAATTTGTTTATTTAATTTAAATTTTTATTTAATTAAATGTAATGTAATGTAATGTAATGTAATGTAATTTATGTAATTTATGTAATTCGATGTAATCTAATGTAATAACAAATAAAACTAGATTAACTTATTGGTTGTAAATATTAGTAGTAAGTAATTATTACTAGTAAATTAATTGTCAATAGGAATTCGTTAATATTTAAATATTAGTTAAAAAATTATAAATTGGTAAATATTTCTTATTAATTATTGGTAAAATATAATTTAATTTATTGGTTGTAAATTTTAGTTGTAAATTGTTAATTGTAATTATTTAAAAATTATAAATTATAAAATATTTCTTATTAATTATTGGTATAAAACTTTCATCCCTTGATTCTTTTTTTACCATTCCATTTTATTCTATTTCCGTTTATTTATTCTATCGCATTATAGTTTACTTAATTTATTTAATTTATTTAATTTATTTAATTTATTTAATTTATTTAATTTATTTAATTTATTCAATTTATTTAATTTATTTAATTTATTTAATTTATTTAATTTATTTCATTTATTTCATTTATTTCATTTATTTCATTTATTTCATTTATTCCAGCTCCTTGCTTTTTATTGGCCCTTTATTCCACTTTTTAAATCTACCGGTTAAAACGAGTTAAACAGTATTTTTATTATATAATAATAACAAACACAACAAGTAACAACTCATAAAAAATAAATTCAAACGGAATAAATATACACGTTTTGTTTTATTTTTTAATTGTTTATTTATTACTAAATCCATAACTTTTCTTTGGAACCCAATATAGTTATAACGTTGGTTTTCTTTAAAAAAAAATTCTTTCAACTTGAAAATTTTGCATATAAAAAAAACCAAATTAACTTTTCCTTTTCAACTTTCTTTTAATTTTAATTCTTCCGTCTTTTTCATTATTCTAAATATTCTTAATATTGTAATATTTTAAATTTTTAAAATTTTTAAAATTTTTAAAATTTTTTTAATATTAAGACATTTATTAATATTATAACATTTATTAATATTATAACATTTATTAATATTATAACTTTTATTAATATTATAACTTTTATTAATATTATAACTTTTATTAATATTATAACTTTTAATATTAAAGCTTTTATTAATATTAAAACTTTATTAATATTAAAACTTTATTAATATTAAAACTTTATTAATATTAAAACTTTATTAATATTAAAACTTTATTAATATTAAAACTTTATTAATATTAAAACTTTATTAATATTAAAACTTTATTAATATTAAAACTTTATTAATATTAAAACTTTATTAATATTAAAACTTTATTAATATT
>JAJMCY010000465.1:0-12060 GCA_030565755.1 Ascobotryozyma cognata | reverse complement strand
ATGATCCAGAAGATGCAGAAACTGATGATCCAGAAGGTACAGAAACTGATGATCCAGAAGATGCAGAAACTGATGATCCAGAAGGTACAGAAACTGATGATCCAGAAGATGCAGAAACTGATGATCCAGAAGGTACAGAAACTGATGATCCAGAAGATGCAGAAACTGATGATCCAGAAGGTACAGAAACTGATGATCCTGAAGATACAGAAACTAATGATCCAGAAGGTACAGAAACTGATGATCCTGAAGATACAGAAACTAATGATCCAGAAGATACAGAAACTGATGATTCTGAAGATGCAGAAAATAATGATGAGGACCCTGAAGTAATATGTGATTCAGAAGATGAAAAAGAAGAAGCCCCTGGAGCAATAGATGATTCAGAAGATAAAGAAGAAGAAGCCCCTGGAGCAATAGATGATCCAGAAGATAAAGAAGAAGAAGCTCCTGGAGTGATAGATGATTCAGAAGGTGAAAAAGAAGAAGCCCCTGGCACAATAGATAATTCAGAAGATAAAGAAGAAGAAGCTCCTGGAGCGATAGATGATTCGGAAGGTGAAAAAGAAGAAGCCCCTGGCACAATAGATAATTCAGAAGATAAAGAAGAAGAAGCTCCTGGAGCGATAGATGATTCGGAAGGTGAAAAAGAAGAAGCCCCTGGCACAATAGATAATTCGGCAGACTGACTTGGATTTACTGTTAAAGGTACTGAAGAAGTAGTTTGCACAGGAAGAATAGGGGAACTCTGGGAAACGGGAGTAGTAGTGGCGCTATTAGAAACCCCTTCGTTTGATTTAGTGACAGTCAAAGTAACTGAATGCACAGAAGCGGCACTATTTATTTGCGAAAGAATAGAAGCAATCAAATTAGGAATGGAATTAGCTTCCTGACTAATTTGACTTAAAATTGCTGCAAAATCATTACTAGGTAGTTTCAAACCATTTACTTGAGAGATTATACTTGAAATAACTGCAGGGAAATTATTAAAGCTCGACTGAGCATTAGAAAGAAGAGAGTGGATATCATTAATAATGGAATTTCCAGTTGAACCAGCACCCGCTAAAATAGAATTAACTATAGCTGGAATATTTTGAAGAGAATTACCAGCTTGTCCAATAGCATTCCCAATAGCAGAAACAATGGGTACTGCATTAGATTCGGCATTTGCTATAATTGAATTAATCTCTGGCGTAATCGAAAATACTCCGTTTTGTATCAATGAAATAATGTTGTGTACCTCTGTAGCTAATGGAGCAATATTTTGAAGTCCACTAACTAAAGGAAGAATTCCTTGAAAATCAGATGCAATATTAAGACCTGATCCACTCGAACCAATACCAAGGAGAGAAAGGATATTATCTATGTCAGAGCTACTTATTGTCAAATTTGATCCAATCTGTGATATGATAGATCCAATTTCAGGTGGAATAGAGCTGACACCAACCTCAGAAATCAATGAGCCAATATTTGAAGGAATAGAAGATATTCCTAGTTGAGAAAGAATGTTAGCTATAATATTTGCACCATTGTTACTACCGCTACCGCTATTGCCATTTATAGTAGTTGCACTGCTAGTAATAGTAGAATGAGATTCAACAGTTGTAGGGTTTAGAATAGAGGAAAGCTCAGAAGGAATAGAAGAAATACCAGCTTGGGAAAGAATAGAGTTAATATTAGAAGGGATAGTACCTCCAACAATCTGAGAAATAATACTATCAATCTCAGAGGGAATAGAAGAGATACCAGCTTGGGAAAGAATAGAGTTAATATTAGAAGGGATAGTACCTCCACCTATCTGAGAAATAATGTTATTAATATCAGAGGGAATAGAAGATATTCCTAGTTGAGAAAGAATGTTAGCTATAATATTTGCACCATTGTTACTACCGCTACCGCTATTGCCATTTATAGTAGTTGCACTGCTAGTAATAGTAGAATGAGATTCAACAGTTGTAGGGTTTAGAATAGAGGAAAGCTCAGAAGGAATAGAAGAAATACCAGCTTGTGAAAGAATAGAGTTAATATTAGAAGGGATAGTACCTCCACCTATCTGAGAAATAATGTTATTAATATCAGAGGGAATAGAAGACATTCCTAGTTGAGAAAGAATGTTAGCTATAATATTTGCACCATCGTTACTACCGCTACCGCTATTACCATTTATAGTAGTTGCACTGCTAGTAATAGTAGAATGAGATTCAACAGTTGTAGGGTTTAGAATAGAGGAAAGCTCAGAAGGAATAGAAGAAATACCAGCTTGGGAAAGAATAGAGTTAATATTAGAAGGGATAGTACCTCCGCCAATCTGAGAAATAATACTATTAATATCAGAGGGAATAGAAGAGATACCAGCTTGGGAAAGAATAGAGTTAATATTAGAAGGGATAGTACCTCCACCTATCTGAGAAATAATGCTATTTAAATCAGAGGGAATAGAGCTAATTCCAAGTTGTGCTAAAATACCTGCAATGTTGATTCCACCAGCAGGAGTATTGCTTGCTACTATACTAGATGGTGATACAACTACTATAGTAGCAGGAGTAACTAAAACAGCTGGTCCTAATGAAGTAGTTGTTCCGAAAGAGCTACTAGTATAAACAGTAGTTGGTGGTGGTATAGGACTATCATCTTGATTTCCATCAGGTAAAGTAGGTGTACTCGGAATAAAAATAGGAAGCAGTATTGAACTTGAACTTGTAGGAGTAATACCATAAGGAGTATCAACCATGACAGAATAGAAATACGAACTTGAATTGGAGGAAGAAGAAAAAGCAATAGGTGTTGGTACAGATACAATAACGCCAGGCAGAGAACTAAGTGTCTCGGAAAAGGACTTTGAAGATGACATAGGAACAGAAATAGTAGTTACAGGAGGTTGTGAGATTATACTAGGCTCTACAGGAATAATAATAGTTGATGACGTAGGAACAGAAATAGTACTTATAGTAGGTTGTAAGATTATACTAGGCTCAACAGGAGTAATAATAGTTGATGACGTAGGAACAGAAATAGTACTTATAGTAGATTGTAAGTTTATACTAGGATCAATAATAATAATCGAGTCCGGTGGAAGAGTGAAAAAATTAGCAGGCGGAACAGTAGTTGACACGAAAATAAAAATTGAAGATGTGCTTGTAGAGCTGGTTTTAGTAATAGAGTTAATTATAGAGCTAATATCTGATGGGATTGAAGTGATACCAAGACTAGAAAGTACAGAATTGATATCAGATGGAATAGAAGTGATACCAATACTAGAAAGTACAGAATTAATATCAGATGGGATAGAAGTGATGCCAATACTGGAAAGTACAGAATTAATATCAGATGGAATAGAATTGATACCAATACTGGAAAGTATGGAGTTTATACCTTCAGGAATAGAATTAATTCCAAGTTGAGAAAGAATGTTAGAAATGTCAATCCCACCACCACCACTACTTTCAGCAGGGGTTGTTATAGTTTGAGTAGCAGAAGAAGTAGTTTTTAAAGGAGCAATAGTAGACAAACCACTAGCTTTCGATAACAAGGAACTAATTGCGGCTTGAATAGAAGAAGATCTGGAAGCTTCATCTTGTGGAGCAATAGTCATAGAATTACCAGCTTCGGATAATAAAGAACCAATTGCAACGCTAATAGAAGAGTATTCTGCTTCTCTACTTTTATCATCACTAGTTACAGAACTACTAGTTTCAGACAATAAAGAATTTATAGCATTAATAATAGAAGAAGATTCTAAGGCTGGAAGTTGAGGAGCAATAGTTGCAGAACTAGCTACTGATAATAAAGAATTTATAACACTAGCAATTGAAGCTTGGTGAGATAATACTGAAGATGGAATAGAAGTAAGTGTTGAAGATTTTTGTTCAAGTAAAGAACTAACTACACCTGGTCCAAAAGAAGGAAGAACTGCAATAGTTGAAGATTGTCCAGCTTCAGATAATAAAGAATTAATAGCACTTAAAATAGATACAGTAGGATGATTAGAAGTTGGTGTTGAAGATACAGAAGCAGTTGCTTTAGAAACTAAAGAACTAAGAGCTGAAACACCTTTAGGAGGTAAAATTGCAATAGTTGAAGTTTGACCAGCATCAGATAATAAAGAATTTAGAACACTAATTAAACTACTATGTTCTTGAGATGAAGGTGTAGAAGTAATTGTACTTGAAGAAGCCGTAGTACTCGCAGTAGCTGATGCTAATTCAGATAATAATGAACTAATATCAGTAGGAGTTGCAGTAATACTTAAACTAGAAAGTAAAGAATTTAATTTTGAAGAATCTGAAGTTAAACTATTTAAAATAGTTGCATAAGAAGAAGGAATTGATGATCCAGAAATTATATTAGCAATTATTGATCCAGCATCAGATGGGATCGAAGTAATACCAATTTGTGAAAGAATTCCACCTATATCAATAGGTTCGGGATCACGTTTAATAAAATTATTTGCATGTTCTTTTTCAAGTTGAACTGAATCATCATCTTGAAATGAAGGTGCTGCATCAGTGAATCCAATTAAGAAATAATTAATTAATTGAGATGCAAATAATGAAGTTGTGGCGATTGAAAACTTCACCATTTTTAAGGTTGTCTTGGCAACTGTCTTAGTTGTTTTGTTTTGTTTTTTTTTCGAATAAAAAAAAATTAAAAAAAAATTATTAAAAAAGATCGGTTATTATCGGTTAACCACGGCAAATAACGGTTATATTTCGTTGTTAAAAAAACAAATAATATATATATAAAAAAAAAATAGTAAGTGTCAATTTGAAATGTAAAGCCGGGTAAAAATAAAATACACTGTAAAAATAATAATTTAATTTAGTTAGTAAATAATTAATTAACAAACCCTTATTTAAATTTATTTATAAATCAATATATTAATTATAATAATAGTTAAAAAAAGAAAAAATCAGGTACGAAATATATGAATAAATATATATACCGTAACTAATATTTTTAATATTTATTTAATCAAAATAATAATAAGATTTTGTAAAACTTTATATAGTTTTAAGTTATTAGATATTTTATTATATTTTACTATATTGTATTATATTGTATTATAATAAATAAATAAAATAAGAAAATCTAGTGATAATAAACTAAAAATATAATAAACACGTACCTAAAAAGTCTTTTAATACCAATATAATTAATATAATCTAGAATAAAAATGAATGTATTAAAAGAGTGAATATTATTTTACAAAGAAATGTAAATATTTATGATCTAGAAAGATATATTTTAACAAAAATATAATCTAGAAAAACGATATTAAAATATATAAAAAAAAAAAAAAAAAAAAAAAAAAAAAAAAAAAAAAAAAAAAAAAAAAAAAAAAAAAAAAAGATAAAAGGAAAGAAAAGAAAGGAAAGGAAAAAAAAAAAAGAAAAAAATAATAACAAGTTAAGAACATGGCTTTTTATTTATTATAAATGATAATGAGTTTTATTTTGAATTAGCGCAATTATTTTTAATCTAATAAGGCTTAGTGTCTATACGTTGTTATTATTATAATTATGTATATACAAACAGTTGTGTTTGCCAACACATTGATAAAAGATTTAGTACTACTTGTTTAGTAAAAAAAAGCTTAATAGTTCATATATTTGTATGTGCGATATTATATAATCTACTAAAGAATAGATTTATAAGTATTTTTAAATTTATTAATATTTATTTTTACTTTATTTGTAAAAAATATTTTTATATTTAAAAATTAAGTCATAGTTGATGTATGTTTATTGTTAAATATTTATATATTCAAAATATTTTTTATATTTACAAATTATATTTACAAATTATATTTACAAATTATATTTTAGATTATAAAAAAATCTTTACAGTGTATAGGAATATATTATAAATATCATATGACAGATAATACAAACACACCCATATAAACAATACAAGACAATATAAACTAATATAAATCAATATAATATCTAACGACGCATGAGATTAGCGTCATATATTCTTTTGAACAACTAAGCATCGTTGCTATGCTAAATCATAATTTTATGTAATTTTTTGTAATGATTAACTGTTAATAAACTAATTTTTTTTTCTTTATTCTTTTCTTTCTTTCAAAACTTTCTATTATAGTTTATAGTTTTTATTTAAATAGAATGTATATAATAGTTAATAATATTTTTAGTTTTATTATTATTTATTTTTTTTCCTTTTTTTAATTTATTTAAACCTCGACTATATAACTAACTCCAACTTCAGATATATATTTAATTACCTTTATATATAAATTAAATTTTAGCAATGGTTACTAGGATATGTTTTTGTATAGCAACCAATATTAACATTCATACAAATACAAATACTCAAACACAAACACATTTTAAAATTAAATAATCTATTTACAAATACTAAATAATATTTTATTTACATACAATCTATTCATTATAATACTCACTATATAAAACTAAAAAGCTTGTAATATAAAAATAATTAAATTAGTAAAAAACATTACGTAATCTGTATATAAAATGGTTTTTCAATTAATAAAAAGACTATTTAAACGAGGAAAAATACAAGCTGGAAAAGATCTATCTGGAAATGTATATTATGAATACAATGGAAGAAGATTTGTTGAGCCTAAAGATGAAGTTAAACATTTTTATGATTTACCTGAACTTCCAGTTCAGTGGATACAATGGCTAAGGAAGACAAGAATAGATGCACCAACTATTGAAGAATTAAAATCTGATGAACATCGAAAAATAATACTAGCTCAAAGAGTTGCAGCTTTAAAAGCTAATGAAGCTATGAAGATTAAAGATGTTAAATTTAATGAAAATACGCAAAATGTTTTTAAATCGATAAAAGAACAAAATGAATTAAATGATTCAATAAAAGATTTAATAAAAGACACGAAAAAAGATACATTAAAAGAAAAAACTAAAAAAGAATATGTATAGTGTATATAACTTATAAATGACTTGTATAAATGTATATAATTAAATATAAATATAAATATAAATATAAATATAATATAAATAAATACGTCTTTTAGATATTCACTTTTAAATAAAATACATACATGGTAACCATAGAGATTAAATACGCGTGTTATAATATATAATAATAATTTTCTTTATGCATACTTAATAATAAATAATTTATCAACTGTTAGAAACTGTTGGAAACTGTTAGAAACTGTTAAAAAATGTTAGAACTGTCAGGGTAATATATTGTTTACTATTTACTGTATTTGGTAGCAATCTTAAATAATTATAAATGTCTTTGGGTTTTTTGTTTTGGGGTGCATTTGTGTACATTTTTTTTAAACCCCTTTATATAATTATTCCGATATGATTCATAGTATATTTATAACCGTTTTATTTACTAATACATTATTCTATTATTTATATTTTTATATAGAATATTTATATATAGTATTATCCTAGTATTAACATAATATAACATAATATAACATAATATAACATAATATAATGTATAATATCTACTGTTAAAACATTCCTTTGTATGCCAGCCCTTTTACATTCCCCCTTTTTTAAAAAAAAATATATATTCTAGCCTCCTTTTCCTTTATAGGAAAATGACGCAACAATTTTTACCTAAAAAAAAATTATTCAACCAATAAAAAATATATTATGTAATACGTTAACTCATTAAGAAATATTTTAAATAAATTTTAACCTATTATAAAATGTAATGTACCTTTAAATAGAAATTAATAAATAAATAAATAAATAAAAAAAAAAATTGGCTGTCTATATTTTACCCTCCTCTCTAATAAAATTTAAAAAAAACTCGCCCCCCTTACATATTTTTATTAAATAAACCAACCCCTTTATATTACTAATATGATTATTTTTAATTTTTCTTATTCTTTACATACAAAATTTTTAAAAGCAATCATTTTAACCCTACTTTGTTTATTTCCATACAAGGAAAATTGATTTTTTACCGCGAACGTTTAAATTTTTTTCTGTGTATATAAATAAGCACGCGCGGTGTATGTGCTGGCATTTAAAAAAAGTTATAATTATTTTTTAATTTTATATTTTTGGACCTGATTTTTACTTAAACAGTAGGAAAAAAAATAAATAAAATAAAATATTACTAGACTTAAAATTTTTGTTAGTCATATCATACGATAATTAAAAAATTTTATTTATAAATTATATATTTATTTTTACATATATATATATATATATATACATTTACTTTTTTATAAAATGGGTATTTTGGAACTTTCATTATTATCATTATTCGCTTCTACAGCATTTGGTGTTTCTTCAAATGTATGTAATCCAATAAAAGATTCATCATGTGTTCCTAATAATGTTGCATTAGGTCAAACACTTGAAAAAAAATTTACTTCAAGTGATCTTTCACCATTTGTTTTATCTGATGGTTATGAATCATTAGTTTCTTATAATGAAGAACTTGGTGCTTTACAATTATCAATTACTGAACAAACACAAGCCCCACTTATATTTTCACAATTTTATATTCTTTATGGTTATGCTGAAGTTGTTCTTCAAGCTGCTCCTGGTAGAGGAATTGCATCAACTTTTGTACTTATGTCTGATGATTTAGATGAAATTGATGTTGAATTTATTGGTGTTGATCCTCAAATTCTTACAAATTGGTTTTCAAAGGGTAATGTTACAACTTATGATAGAGGTGCGAATTTTGATGTACCTAATGTAAATTCATCTTTCCATACTTATGCAATTGATTGGAGAGAAGATTCATTAAAATGGCTTGTTGATGGTCAAGTTGTTCGTACACTTTTACCTGATAATGGTCAAGGTTATCCAGTATCTCCTTGTAGACTTAATCTTGGTGCTTGGGTACCTGGTTCAACTACTTCACAACAAGGTACTATTGAATGGGCAAGTGGTTTAGCTGATTTTTCACAAGCTCCATTTAATTATTATATTAAATCTATAAAGATGGAGGATTATTCTTCTGGTACAAAATATGAATATGCTGATCATACTGGAAATTCTTTTAAGGCTGTAAATGGAGAAATTAATGGTCGTATTAATGATGCAAATATTAATGATGGAACTCCTTATTCTGCCTCAACCGGTTCATTTTCTGCATCTGCCTCTGCCTCTGCCTCATCTTCTGCTTCCTCTTCTGCTCCTTCTTCCTCTTCTGCTCCTTCTTCCTCTTCTGCTCCTTCCTCCTCTTCTGCTTCTTCCTCCTCTTCTGCTTCTTCCTCCTCTTCTGTTCCTTCTTCCTCTTCTATTCCTTCTTCCTCTTCCTCCTCTTCTTCCTATTCTTCCTCATCGGTTGTATCTACTTCCTCGTCAGTTGTATCTACTTCAGCTAAATCTTCCACTGTACAAACCTCAAAAATAGAATCAACAATCTCTACTAAAGCAACAGAAAAAGCTTCTTCTTCTTATCCCATACCTTCTGAAGCAATGACTAATTCTAATATTTCATTTTCTGGCGCCTCATCAAAATCAGCATTCTCTTCCTTCTCAGTTTTCTGCTTTGCTTTAGTTGCTGTTTTTATGAGTACATTATAAATTTTTCTGAAATAATAGATATTAAATGAGTTTTTTAAATTCATTAGCATTATTATTATTACTTACGAACAACATTTTTTACATTATCGTTTTTCTTTTTTTTTTTTTTTTGCTTTATTGGTTTTAGCAAAAATTTATTAATATTTATGATTTTTATTCATTTTAATTTTCATTATTTGCATCATTTTTTTGTTTTTTGTCTTTTGTCTTTTGTTTTTGGCATTTTAATATAGTTTAAGGTTTTATGATAGTTTAAGTCTTTTTTGTTTTTTGTTTATTTTTGTTTTACTTTTATTCAATAATACTTGTATATTTTATTTTATTTGCTATTAAAGTATTAAAATTATTACATACTAGAACTATGTTTTTTACTATAATATAAAATTCTTTTACTATATATTTCTATACTATAGATTTATTTCTTATAGATAATAAAATAAAATTACTATTACTAATAATAAATAATAATTAATATTTATATATTTATTTATATATTTATTTATTATTTATTTATTTTTACTATATAAATAATAATTATAGTAAAAGTATTTGAGTTGCTATAGAAATTAATACTGTAAAAATAGTTTATTATAGAATATATTTCCTATTATAGTAAGTTAATATAATATATTAAAAATAAACAATTAAGCAATTAATTATTAAAAATAATTTCACTATTTATTATTATTTTGTTATCATTAGTGTCTTATGAATTACTATATAAATAAGGATAATTATATAGTAAAAACTTTAAATAATAATAATTATATAGTAACTATAAAGAAAAATAATTACATAGTAAATACTACATAACAACCATAGATAGTAAGTCTTATAAAATTATAACAATAATACCATCTCTATAGCAACTGTATATCACGTGTGATTCCGGGTAACATTTTGTTATTTTTTTCCACCATTTAAAAAAATTTTCTTCAGACTTTTTTAAATTTTTTTCTTCTTTTTTGTTTTTTGTTTTAAAATTTAGCAACACAGAAATTTTTTGCAAAATTGCTTTATTTTATTTCCAAAAGTAAAAATGGGTTTCGGAGATCTTTCTACAGCAGCTGGTTAGTTTTATTTTTTTTTTCTGCTTTTTTTTTTGTCTTTTAGAGCATTTTATAGTGTTTAATAGTGTTTATATTATTTATATTGTTTATATTATTGTATTATTTATATTGTTTATATTATTTATAGTATTTATAGTATTAATACTCATTCTAACTATTTGTTATAGGTTTATCCGCTCTTAACGACTTTCTTGCTGATAAGTCATATATTACTGGGTAAGTTTTTTATATAAATTTTGGATTATTTGTGGTGTTTTTAAATATTCGCCACTGGTAATTCAGTTATAATTATAATCATAATTATTTATATAATTAAATGATGATACAACTCACAATTTGGTCCGTGTTTATGACTTTCTTTCGAGAAGGTTTGATCTTAAAAAATTTATTTTCACTTTCACTTATCTGATTTAATCATGTATAAATAATTTAATTTAAATTTTTATAGTTAATTTTTTTTTTGAAGCATATTCTAACAAATAGATATTCTCCATCACAACATGACGTTATTGTGATAAAATCAGTAGGAAAAGCACCTTCTTCTAGCACATACCCACATGCAGCACGTTGGTATAAACACATTGTTTCGTATGAACCAGAATTTTCAACACTTCCAGGTGATAGTAAAGTTGATATTATTACACTTGGACCTAAAGATGTTGTTGAAGTTGTTGAAGAAGATGATGATGATGTTGATCTATTTGGATCAGATGATGAAGAAGAAGATGCTGAAGCAGTAAAATTACGTGAAGAACGTATTGCAGCATATAATGTAAAGAAAGCAGCTAAACCAAAAGCAGCAGCTAAATCTATTGTAACAATTGATGTAAAACCATGGGATGATGAAACAGATCTTAATGAACTTACAGAAAATGTTAAAAATATTTCCATTGAAGGTCTTGTTTGGGGTGCTCATCAATTAATTCCAATTGGATTTGGTATAAAGAAACTCCAAATTAATTGTGTTGTAGAAGATGAAAAGGTTTCAATTGATGAACTTCAAGAACTTATTGCTGAAGATGAAGATCATGTTCAAAGTACGGATGTTGCTGCTATGCAAAAATTGTAAATAGGTTTACAAGATACATATTAATTTAAATTGATTTATATACTATTGTAAATGTACTAAATATATTATTTATATAAGAATATATATATATATTAAAATAAAGATTGAAAAAATTGATGTTTAAAAGCAGAGTTAAATGATTTATTTAAAAAATCATTTACAATAAAACCCTGTATAGCAGAATCTTCTTCTGTTGGTTTATTTAATTCTATTAAAGAACCATCAGAAGATAAAAAAGCAGCAATTTCTAAATTATCTAATATACTATAACAGGATCTAAAAACTGAATTATTTTTTGGATTTTTAAAATCAATTTTTTCATAATTTTTTTGTGTTATAGATAAATTAATTTTATTATTATTATTATTATTATTATTATTATTATTATTATTAT
>JAJMCY010000464.1:5000-12024 GCA_030565755.1 Ascobotryozyma cognata | reverse complement strand
ATTTGAATATAATTTGGTATATATTGAATATAATTAGTATATGTATTATATTTTTAATAAATTTAATTTGTTTAGTTTAATGTGTTTACTATTAAATATAAAGTTTATTAAATAATAGTTTTATTAAATATAATAATTACATGCATTAAACATTAGTTTTGTCATTTTGTAGTTTACTTAGGTATTAATTATTAATATACATAATTTATAATTTTTATAATTTTTATAATTTATTAAAATATATTAAATATATAAATTTATTAATATATTTATTAAACATATAAATTTATTAATATATTTATTAAACATATAAATTTATTAAATATATTTATTAAATATATAATTTATTAATATATTTATTAAATATATAATTTATTAATATATTTATTAAATATATAATTTATTAATATATTTATTAAACATATAATTTATTAATATATTTATTAAACATATAAATTTATTAAATATTAAGTTCAGTAAGTTTATAAAAATCTATAATTTTTATAATTAATATTAAATTTATTATTAAATTAATTAAATTTATTGAATTTTAAATTCAGTTATTCTTAAATTGTTCTTGGTTACTGGATTTTTTAATATTTAATTCTAATCGATTTTAGTTTTCCATTTAGAATAAGTTACATAAATATTTATTTAATATATTTATTTAATATATTTATTTATTATATTTATTTATTACATTTACTAAATATTTTTTAGTATATTTTTATATTTAAGTATAACTTCTATTTAATAGAATATCATTGGAAACTAACAATAACATTATAGCATATTATAGCATATTATAGAATATTATAGAATATTATAGCATTTTATAGGAATATATTAGGCATATTAATAATATTAATAATATTAATCATATTAATCATATTAATCATATACAATGGATTCAAAAATACATCCAGATCGTAAAAAAGCGCTTTTAGTTAAAAAAAGAAAATTACAAAAAGAAGATGAATACTCAATTTTGAATAAAAAATGGGCAAAAAATGATGAATTACTTCGAAATAAAAATAATAAAAAAAATTTTTATAATAAGGATAAAATAAATAATCAAAATGAAATGGAATTAGCAGAAAGTGAATATGCTGCTGGTGAAGATAAATTTGCTATAAAACAAGCTAGAAGAAGATCTTTTATACGTGTACGTGAGGGAAGATATTCTCTTTTTGATCTTTTAGTTTTAGGTTCACGTGTTATTGAATCAGAAAATGATTTATTTGATGATGATTTACGTGCAGGTATAATGTATATGGTTCCAAATCCAATATCTGATGTTTTGCATATAAGGAGTCAAAGTAACACAAATGGAATTAATAATAGTAATAGTAATAATAATAGTAATAATAATAATTATAATAATAATAACAACAATATCAACAACAACAAAAACAAAAGTAAAAACAATAAAACCAATAAAAACAATAAAAACAATAAAAATAAATCAAACACAAACATAGATACATTTGGCCCACCACTCGCAGAATTAGAAGATTTAATCACTTCAATTAACGAAATAATGCAAATTGAAAACATTAACCAAAATAAAATATATTGGAAAAGTTTACAACTTGTAATAAATAATTTAATTCAAACAAAAATTAAAAATTCTTCTCCCGATACTATTACTACAAATCATGCTGTTGCTCCTGTTTCTGATGATGTAGAAAAAATCGTTGCAAATAAATCTGAAAGTGAATTGCAAAATTTAGAAAATCGTATCATTGTAATGTTAAATGATTCTAAAAGAAAAAATACTATTAATTTAGACTTTTGGAATGCAATATTATCAGAATTAAGAGTAAGAAAAGCACAAGCAAAAGTTATTCTTTTATATCAAGATTTAGTAAAAGAAAGATTTAATTTATTATTGAAAATAACTAATAATCAAAATGCAAATTTTTTACGTTTACGTCAAAATCCAAGATTATACTTTATACCTCCATTTCCAAATGAAATTCAAAACCAAATTCAAAATCAAAATCAAAATCAAAATCAAAACCAAAACCAAAATCAAAAATTATCTGATGATCAAAAGCAAAATGAAATTAATACTGCTCAAAGACAAAAAGAAATTAATGCTGCACAAAGACAAAAGGAAGTTGAATTAGCACAAAAAGAAATTCAAAAAAATGATGAATTTTCAACATCTATGAATACTGCTCCATCCATTAGAGAACAAAAAACAACAATATCAAGTCATGAAGATGAAACTTTAGATATTGTAGAAAATGAAGAAATTTTCGCTGATGAAGAAGTTATGCTTACAGATTTACATTCTTCCTCAAAGAATTTAAAAAATACAAATTCATCATCCAATTCACAAGCAGAAATAAATGAACTAGTTAAACCAAGGTACTTTAATCGCGTAATGATGGGATATGACTGGAATAGATATAATCAAACACATTACACAATAAATAACCCTCCACCAAAAACTGTTCAAGGTTATAGATTTAATATTTTTTTCCCACTACTAGCTGGAAGTTCACAAACGCCAAAGTATAGAATAATTAGAGAGAAACAAGATGAAACTGATAATAATAATAATAATAATAATAATAATAATAATAACAATTATAATAACAATAGCAATGACAATGACAATGACAATGATAAAAAAGATGAAAAATTAGATTCTTCTCATGTCGACCCAACAAGACCTAAAACTTGCTTGATTGTCTTTTCTGCTGGTCCTCCTTATCAAGATATTGCTTTTAGAATAGTTGATAAGGAATGGGATTACTCTTGCAAAAAATATTCTTCTTTTAGATCAAGTTTTCATAATGGGGTTTTACAGCTTCATTTTAAGTTTAAAAAGTTATTTTACCGAAAGTAAATAATACATTTACATAAATTCACTATAATGATGTTACAAATAAAGGAATGATGATGATTAATTTACAAATTATATATTAAAATTATTTATATTTTTCAAGTTGTTATAGGTTTGTCATTTAATAACTTTGTTATGAATCCAGGTGGTGAGTCGGATAATTTTGTTGGTATAACCATTTTTGAAAGATATTCTTTATTTTTTTCATAAGAAAATATTGGTAATGATAAAGATTCATTATTAACTTTTAATAAACCTCGATTTTTTAGATCATTTTTAATCATTTCACTTTGAGAAGATAAAGATTCTGGTAAATTTTTAATTAATTCTAAATCATTTAATTTAATATTTTCAAAATCTGAAGCAGAGCCTAACAAAGATGAAATTGTTTTTAAATTCTTTTTAGAATTTATTATTTGATTTTCTTCTTCATCAAAATCAGAAAGACCAGGATATTTCCAAGATTTTATTTGTTCTGGTGAATGTAAAAATCCATTATTTTTTGCTTGTATAAAAGCTTTTAATCTTTCTTTTATACGATTTGGATAAATTTTTGAAACATGTCTAGCACGTTTTCTTTCCCAAGCTGCTGTTGAAAACCCTCCAAACATATTATTATTATTGTTATTATTATTATTATTATTATTATTTAACATATTATAATTATTTGGATGAAGATTTGTCATTTGACTATAAAAAGCACCATACATTTGCTGTTGCTGAATTCTATGTTGCATTTGAAGATATTCTTGTTCCTTACCTGCTTCACGAATTACTTCAACCTGATGAATAACAATAGCTTCTTGCGGAATACCTTCAATTCCAAAAATTTCAATATCAGGTGTACTTCTTCCTTTAATAGAATTAGCAATAAATGTTAATGTTTCTTTATGAACTTGTTGCATATGAACTGAAAGTCCTCCAGCTGTATTAAGTCTTCTTGAACATTTTTCACATCTAAAATGTTTAACTCTTTGATGAGCAATAAGAACTTTAAGGTCATCAAAAGTTCGATTACAATAATAACACCAAGGACGTGCTAAAAGTTGTTGCAAAGATGTTTTTTTATTTTTTTTTGGCATTATGTATAAGTTTTGATTTTTTTTTTTTATTTTTTTTTTTATTTTTTTTTTTATTTTTTTTTTTATTTTTTTTTTAAGTTTTAAGTCTTAAGTCTTAATTTTGCAAAAGTATTCTTAAAAAATTAAAGGTCTATCTTGAAATGGTTGTCATGGTGATGTTCCTTACTTAAGTGTAATACATTATAGGGTAATTTAAATTTATTATGTAATTACACGATTGTGTAATTGCGTCGTTATGTTTTATTGTCATGGTTACTATTGTTTCTGTTGCTTATGACAACCTCTCTATCTTTTTATTCGCTCGGAAAAGAGTTTGAATTAGCCTTATAAAAAAATTAATAAATTAATAAAAATAATTAATATTACTACGAACGTTATTAAATCATAGTTAATAATAATTTATATTAGTATATAAAAGAAGAATACGAAGTTATTTTTTTATTTTATTTATTTTATTTATTTTTCTTTTATTTCTTGTTTTTTATTTTATAACAATAATTCATCTATTTAATGTTTTCTGCATCACGAATTGTAACTAGAACCTTCGCTAGAGGAATGAGTACTAAAGCTGTATGTAGTTAGTATATTAATTGTAGTTAATTGTAATTTATTTATATTAATTTTAATTTTAATTTTTTTTTTTTTTTTTTTTTTTTTTTTTTTTTTTTTTTTTTTTTTTTTTTTTTTTTTTTTTTTTTTTTTTTTTTTTTATTATTATTTTTATTTTAGATTTCTACAAAAAATGCACCATTGCCAGTAGCGGCATATTCACAAGCAATTGCTGCAAATGGATTTATTTACGTTTCTGGACAAGTTCCTAGAACAGCAGATAATAAAAATGTAGAAGGTGATATAAAAGCAAAAACAAAACAATGTATTGAAAATATTAAAGCAATTTTAGAAGCAGGTGGTTCATCTCTTGAAAAAACAATTAAAATTAATATCTTTTTATGTGATATGAATGATTTCTCTGAAGTTAATACTGTTTATGCAAAATATTTTGAATCAATTAAACCAGCTCGTTCCTGTGTTGCTGTTAAAACTCTTCCTGCTGAGGCTGATATTGAAATTGAAGCAGTTGCTCTTGAGTAATGAATTAATTAATTTACAAGTTGTAAATATTTATGATTACGTGTAATTACATTGATTATTAGGGTATAGCTACTATTATGGTTAATTCTAATTACTGCATTTGGTAGTTGTTTATATAAAATAGGAAATATAAATAATAATTGAAATAAGTAATCAAAAAAATAAAATCTATTAAATTTACAATAATAAATACTTTTAAACTTAGTAAATAAATTTTTATGTAAACGATTCAATACACAGCAATATTAGTTTTATGAGTTTTGAACATAACTATGTAGGATTCCATAAAATTACCTCTAAATGTTAATGAATACTATAGGAATCCTGTTGTCATCTTAAATTTAAAAACAGAAAAACAGAAAAACAAAAAAAATTTTTGTTTTTCTAAATAAGATGATTCTATAGGTTTTCTGTTCCCATTTACGTTTTCCTATAGGTTTCCATTCTAAAGGTCCTGGGGTTATTGTCATTTTATCCCCGCCATGTAAATAGACAATTAAAAGTAAATATTAAGCCCAAATAGTTTTAATTCTGGATAAGTATTTAAATTTAGATATCTATTCGAACCAGTAAAATATAAATATAGTAAATATAAATATAGTAAAATACAAATATAATACATTAGACAAAATAAAAAAATCAATCAGTCATAGAAATTTCACTAGAAATAGCCACACTATTATCGACTAATTTATCTGTATCAATTGCCTGCGTATCTAATAAACCATTATTATTATTTATATCCTTATTCATGTTATTATTCATATTGTCATTAATTATATTGTTGTTATTATTAGTATTAGTAGTAGTAGTGTCATCGTCATAAACATCATTGCTGTCAACAAAAGCGTAGTCAACAGTCAAAGTTTGTCCTAGTAAATCAATTCCATTACATTCAGAAATAGCTTTTGAAGCTTCAAATTTTTCTTTATATTCAATTAAAGCATATCCTTTAACATAACCTGTCCTTCTATCAAGATTTAAATGAATACTTCTAACTTTTCCATATTCTTCAAATACATCAATAATATCATCCTCAGTAGCTTCTTCATGAACATTTGTAATAATAATTACCCATCCTTCAATAGATCCTCCAGCTTCTACTCCTTCATGTGTTTTAAATAATTCTGGTGCTAATGAAGTTTCATCAATTTCCATAGATTCTACTTCTAACGCCATTTTGAGATTAATGTCTTGTCTTTGTAAATTTAAATTAAAGATTGAGTATACCGTATAGTATTAAAATTAATTAATATTATATATTACGTTGTATTATTTTATTTTAATTTATTTCTATATATATTATATTACATGGTATTACAAAGTATATACAAAAGCGTAATACAATATATTACTTTTATAAAACAGTCACAAAAACTTAACACAACTCAACTCAAAAAATAAATAAATAAATAAATAAAATTAAAAGTTAAATATTACATAAGCGACGCAATTATGAATTATCAATTTGAAGAAAATTAAAATTACAAACTTAAACTCAGGAATTAATAGAGATTAAATATCTGAATTATTAGGATTATAGAAACCATGGCTCAAAGACTTACTTATAGAAAACGAAATCCATGTATGTTTGTTATTATTGTTATTGTTATTATTATTATTATTATTATTATTATTATTCATTTACTAACAGATAGACAACACCAGATCAAACAAAGTAAAGATCGTTAAAACTCCTGGTGGAAAATTAAGATATTTACACATTTCAAAAGCTGCTGGTCGTGTAAGATGTGGTGATTGTGGTATTCCTCTTGCAGGTATTCCTGCTCTACGACCACGTGAATATGCTTCAGTTTCAAAAACTTGCAAACATGTTTCTCGTGCTTATGGTGGTAACTTATGTGCAACATGTGTTAAGCAAAGGTGAGTTATTATATATTATGTTATTATATATTATATATTAATGTATTATTATTTATTATATTTCACAATACTAATATTTAGAATTGTACGTGCTTTCCTTGTTGAAGAA
>JAJMCY010000462.1:0-12178 GCA_030565755.1 Ascobotryozyma cognata | reverse complement strand
TTTTTTTTTTTTTTTCTCCTGTTTTCCAGTAATTTTTTCGTTGGCTGATGCGGCCTTTTAGTAAAGAAAATATAGAGTTAACAAAAGACTCAGCTTTTAAATCATACGCTAAAGACCCGCTGGTCGTGTCCAATTCTACTTGTTCTTCATATAATTCGGCTACAAATCATGTTTCATCAGGAAATTTTTCAAAGCTCATGAATATGTATAATTTAGAAACGCGTTCAAATACTGTTTCTCCTTCGAAAACTATACTTTCAGACTCTAATTCAATAGTTCCTAAAAAAAGAACTTTAAATAGTACTAATACAGATTTAGATAAAGATATTCCAACAAAATCTAATACTTCCTCTGGAAATGATATTGCGGAAACTAATACGACAACAGTATCACTAACACAACAACAACAACGACAAATTTCACCGTCCCCATCGGGAGACTCAAAAAATAATGTTGCTAATAATATTAATAACAGTCTACTATCATATTCTAAACCATCTCTTATTTCACGACAAATTAAAATCCCACAAATACAATCTTATTCACAATCTCAACTCCGAATATCATCTATTTCCTCAAGAGCTCATTTGAGACATACGCAACATGCAAGACAATCACAAGCATATGCTGAGGCTTATGAAAGAGAACGTGAAAGGGAAAGGGAAAGAGATAGGGATAAAGAAAAAGATAGAGAGAAAGAAAGGGAAAGGGAAGCTGCTGCTGAAGAAGAACTAAGAGCATGGCAACGACAATGGAGAAAAATATTAACAACTTCAAGATTTTATTTTGATGGTATAGATGATTCTAGAATTGAAGAAGTGAAAAAAAAACTACAGTATTGTGGCTCCATGATAGAACCTTTTTTTAATAACTTAATATCTCATGTTATATCTAATAGAACCATAACCCCATCTACTCCTTCTAGCGCAGTTATACTTAAAGCAAAGCAATACAAAATAAAAGTATGGACTTTTGAAAAACTCTTAAGATTTCTTAATAATCTTTTCAACTGTCCCTCTTGTTTAGTATCTACATATCCAGAGGGCTATGCCCATCATTATCATATTTATCATGCTAACTCTCATCACAACCACAACCATGGCCATAACTACAGCCAATATTCACGTCTAATGCAAGGCTCTGCAAGCTGTCTTTCTATTCCTGGTTCCGGAGCTGCCTCTTTATCTTATCTTGCTGCATCCGGATCTACCTCTGCATTAGCTTCTAGTGCTGCCATCGCTGCGGCTGCGGCAAGCGCTCAAGCTACACCAATAAAAACAGCAAATTCCGCATCAATAGGCCATGGTGTATCTACTAATAATGCGGGGGCAGATTTATCTCATTTATTACGCGAAGAGCAGATTTATGGTCCTACCGATCGCGATCCTCGTGCTCGACGAGATGACTATCATTATTTTAAAGGACCATATATTATGGTATGGGACTTATCAAACTATTATAGGCCTACCCTTTTACGTGAATATCCAAAAGTACCGTCTAATATGCCTTATTCTGGGGAGTGGCCACAAATTTTTTGGAATTCATCTGGAAAATGTCCCTTTCTGCCAATTAATCCATACTTGTCTAAACGAAGAGAAAAACATAGGCAGCAGATTTCTACAATTCGAAAACTTGAGCAGAAACAAGAAGATGACTCCCGGAAAAATTATCCTGTAGATGAGGTAACTGCCGAGCACTTGGAAAATGAGATTGACGAAAATAAAACCGACATTTGTAATGAAAAGAGTTATAAAGATATAAATGAGACAGTAGATGTTGATGTAATAATGACAAATAAAGAAAATTCTAATTTGGAAGATTCTTTAAACAATACTAAAGATTCTAATGTTATAAGTGATCTTAAGAATATGAATGATAGTATTCGTGAATTAGAAGGAGGTAGAATTTCTGTGTTAGATTTATCAAATGCTGAAATTAAATTAGATAATAATAAGCTTTCTGATAAAAATAAACCAGTAGGTCCACCACCTTACAAAAAGGGAAAGATTGAGGCAAACCATCGAAATGAGAGTGTAAGCACGTTTAGTAAATCGTATGATACAAATCTAATACACGATGATACTTCTGAGCAAAGTACAAAATTTAAAATAGATTCTACGTCGAAAACGCAAAGTATGGAATGTGAAATTGATACTAGTGTTGAAAAAAGAGAATCTATTACTAATAATACTTGTGCGGATAAATCAAGCTTATATTCAAATAAAGTAAATGATAGCATGGCTATTGAGGCCTGCGAAAATGATAGTGATGATAATGATAGTGAAGATGATGCTCAAATTCCAGTGGAGATTAGAACTAATAATAATGACTATGACTGTATAAATGACAAAAGGGATGATGTTCGGGACGGAAAAAGCTCTAATCTCACTGGTGAGGATGTGCAAGTATATAATGAAAATTTACCTATGAAAAACACACAACCTGAAACTAAGACAGAAACTGGAATGACTACTTTTACAAAAAGGAGAAATAGTGAAAAAGAAAATGAAGGAATTGCAATTATTCGAAAGGCAATTGTTAATGATAAAGAAAAAGATAAAGAGAATAAAAATGAGCAAAATAAAGAAAAAGAAAAAGAAAAAGAGAAGGAGCGAATTTATAATATGAGACGACACCGACCGCTTGTTTTACTTGCAGAATCCAAGCTTAATTCTCGGCGGTATCCTTCTACGTTTAATTATAGAGGTCAAAAATCAGGCATTGATGGAACAATGAATTTACGCGTAGGAGATACCAGTATTTCAGGAGAAATGCACGAAATCATTGCTACAGGTCTTAATATGTCTAACATTACATCTGCTACTAAGTCTATGGCTAAATCTGGTGGAAGTGCTAGTGCGTTAGGACATAGTGCTGCTGGTGTGTCTAAGGAAGTTGCAAATCTATCAATGAAATTATTTGAAAGAACTACAAAACCGGCGCCAACACCAGTTCCAGCTCGTATGGTTTCACGTGAAGCAGTTGAATCTAAAGAAATGCGGCCTGGGTATTGTGAGAATTGTCGAGACAAATTTGATGATTTTGATACACATATAGAATCTAAGAAACATAAAAAATGGGCCTTGGATAATGATAATTTTACCGAACTGGATGATTTTTTAGTAAAGGTCCAACGCCCTTTAAAGAATAAGAAATCTACGGTTTAACTATAATATATATATATATATATCTGGATTTAATTAATATGAAGAATATAAGGTAGATTCCAAAAAAAAGAAAAAAAGCCAATTAAAGATTCTTCATATTTTACGCTCTTGATGATAAATTTATTTCTACTTTTACTCTTACTTTCAATTTAATTTATTCTACTACATTATATTCTATTTTTGTTTATATATTTCCTATTTTATTATCTATCTTTATTTATTAATTTATTATTTATTAATATGCTTAATTTCAGCATGCATTTTAGTTGTTTTTTATTTAGTTTAGTTTATGTAAAAAGTTTGCACTTCTTTTATCATTTTTAGCCTATGAATTTGATTGTAAATATGACAGAGCTTTTGCAGAATATTGTGATTATGATTATTTTTGCAGTTTATATAATAAATTATACTTGTATTTCATAAGATGTGTTTAATAAAATGTATTTAATACGCTGAGACAGAAATGAATAAAAAAGTAATAAAATGCAGTAAATAAGTTAACTTTTTTTAAAAATAGTATTATCTAATAATTGAACAAAAAATATAAAATTATTATATTTATCCATAGATGGGATGACTTTCTTTCATAACGATATTATGTGCTGTCAATTACAAAGCGTGCTACATTGGTGTTCCTGAAGGGCGGCGGATGAAATAGATAGAATATCCGTCTATGTAACACAATTCCGTTTAATAGTTAGCTGGTTGGTTGGTAAAACAAAGAATTTGAGAATAAAAACAAACTATAAAGTAATATCTTACTTAACATCAGACTTAAATGAGAGTAGTAGGGTTATATATAGACTAGGGTTATAGATTCTTTGTAACATACATTAAAAGTTAATTCTTTCATTAGATGATGCGATGCCTTTGTATATTTACTTGTATTAAGTTAGTAAAAACGTTTATACAATCCTTTTAACAAGTTTATGATATTTAGTTTTTATTAAAGTTATATTTGTATTTGCATTTGTATTTTTTTATATTTAAATAGATGTAATAAATCATGTCGATATGTAAAATGAGATTGATTAATAACTTGAAATTAGGTAAATATTGAGCGAATTGAAAAATCCGAAATTACTTAGCTAATTATTTTTAAATTGTCAAGCTAAAAGTGATGAGTTGAGGGGTTGGCTATTATTTTTGTAGGTTTTTAATAAGTTAATATTATTAGTATAATGGTTTTGGAATTTTTTTTTTTCTTTTTTTTTTTAAAGCGTTTCTCAACCAATTATCATTTAGCGATTGTTTTTGTTACTATAGTTAATTACTACTGATGATTACAATGTTACTTTCTTGCTAAGACCTGGATTGTATGTATGTAATGGATGTTTATTAAAGATTTATCTTGTTAAGATTATAATAACATGTTTATTTACAAACAATATCCCAAGGGTAAAAATGCTAATTACAATATTCACACATAAAAGAGAAATTTATTATGCCGTGGAAATAATTATAAA
This sequence comes from Ascobotryozyma cognata, assembly GCA_030565755.1. Classification (NCBI taxonomy): domain Eukaryota; kingdom Fungi; phylum Ascomycota; class Trigonopsidomycetes; order Trigonopsidales; family Trigonopsidaceae; genus Ascobotryozyma; species Ascobotryozyma cognata. The sequence continues at coordinate 7,545 of JAJMCY010000462.1, read as the reverse complement.
AGATACTATACTAACAAGGGAGGACATAATACAATAATAATTTGAATGAATAATTAGATAAAAGTAAAATTAAAATTGAATGATATTTATTTTACACATATTTTAAAAAATCAAAGCTAGTTATGATATTTAATGCACATATATTTAATTTTTATACATATACGGAAAGCTATTTATCTTTAATTTGAATCGTAAACGTAGAAAACATAAAAAATTTCAATATATTTACTTATTATAATAATATTATTTGTATTTGATATTAAACGAATCATTCTGTTAAACTAGTTGCCAACGCAATTTATTCTAATTGTAATAAAAATAAAGAAAAAGAGTATAGGAACAAAAATATATACAAGGGTCATACAGAATACATATAACAATAATAAATAATAAATTTAAAGTACAGAAACATGGAACAATAAAATTCTTTCGAAATGGGCAAACGTAATGAAGGAATTTTTATAGTATAGAATAAATGTGTATTAGGTTATATAGTTTATTTAAGATCTTAAAATCCATTTATAGCGCATAGTGGGTCGGTTACGAAGGTAACCATGTAGATAGGATTCCAAAAAAATTCAATCGAAATTAAGAAATCCTATAGAAAAATAATTGAAATCTTACATTTTGAAAACCGAAAAAAAATTCTTATCATTTTTTAAGTTTTCATTGTCCGGTACCGATACCCCGTAAATTTTCCAATTTAGAGACTATTAGGTTTCCTTATTATTTTCGCTACTTCATGTATTCAATGATTTTATAAAAATCCATTTGAATTACTTAACACACAAACTTGCGTTGTCATAACGATATACAAGTATTCATAAGAAATTGAAATAAGAAAAACGGTAACCATGGTAATTATTTAAAAGAGCTGTCCTCATGTCTAATAGGACGGCATATTATATTTCAGTTTTTGTAAGTTAAACTGCTCAAACTATTGTAAGTATTAACACCTGAGTTAATAAAAAAAAGTATAGTTGTAACTAAGTAATAAATATAGTTGAATTTTACTATATTGTATAAATATATATATATATATATATAACGATAAATAATATTATCTTAAAAATAGTCCAGTATAATATTTATAAACGATATTAAAAATTCAAGTAGTTTTTATTATTAAATAGAATTTTATATGGAGATAGATAAATTGATAGCTATACAATTTTTTAATACTTCAAATAATATATAAATCCGTAAATAATATTGTTATAACTGTATACAATGAGAATACATATTACCGTAACTACATATAAAATCGGCCAAACGTATTACATAATATTACAAACATATTAGTAACAAATATAATATACGTGGTTAGGGTATTTCATTGTTTTCCCTTCTGCTTAAGATTGCGTTTCGTTCATAATGCAAGCAAACTTTGCAAATTGTATTAGTAATAAAAATAGTAATCGTAATCGTAGTTGTTATTTATTATATTATGGTAATTGCTACTAAATTAAACACATTTATTTTTTTTATTATTTATTGTCGTTATAATTCTTTATCTTCATATATATAGTTTATCATTTATTGTTGCAATAGTATTATTGTTCATTTTATTGTTCATTTTATTAGCATATTATTGCTAATATTCTTACTGTATATATATTTCGGGATATATTTATATTTTAGTGGTAGCATCTTTTTACTGTTGCTTACCTATTCTATTTATTATTAGATTTTTATTTTTATTTTTATTTTTGTTTTTCTATTTTTTTTTTTGTTTTTTTTTTTTTTTTTTTTTTTTTTTTTTTTTTTTTTTTTTTTTTTTTTTTTTTTTTTTTTTTTTTTTTTTTTTTTTTTTTTTTTTTTTTTTTTTTTTTTTTTTTTTTTTTTTTTTTTTTTTTCTTTTTAATAATTTACTTATTATTTTTTTATTTATTATTTATTATTTTTTAATTAATTTTTCTTTGAATTTACTTTTTTATTTTTATTTTTGTTTTTGTTTCTTATTCCTATTATACAATAATATTTTTTATATTTCGCACTATTCTGTTTTTTATTTTTTCAAATACTCAGACTGGCTTAATCACCAAATCAAATATTTTCAGTATAAATAAAAATAATATAAAAAAGATAATTAAAAAAAAAAAAATTAATTTTTTTTATTCAGTTCATAAGTGATAAATACGCTTGTTGAACATTAAAAGGTCTTCTTCCTGCTCCTTTTTTGGGAGTTCTTCTATCGTCTTACTATTTCTTAAAGTGTTTCTGTCTATTATTTGGTGAGTAGCTTGTAGTTTTTTAGTTTTTTTTTTTAAAAAAATTATTTAGTTTTTAGTTTATTAATCTTCTTTTGATTTTTTTTTAATTTATTTTTTTAATCTATTATCTAATTTATTTTTTTCTTTATTTCTTATTTTTATTCTATTTTTTATTAGTTTAATTTTTTCTCATTTACACATCCCATTATATTTAAACTGTCTCCATTATTTCTTTTGCCCCACCTTTTATAAGTTGCAAAAATCCTAACATTTTCTAGATTCTTATGTCGAATACCGAACCTGTTTCAGCTTCTTCTACAGACTCTGTTCAAGAAAAAAATTCTTCTTTTACCCAAACGAACCAAAACGGATCATCCGATTTCCATTTTGATAATAAAAATAATACTAATGAGGAGAAGTCTCAAGTAGAATCTAAAGGAAAATCTTCTGCTGCCGCTTTACTTTTTGCCAAGCATGCTGCAGCTGCCGCAGCGGCCGCTGCTACGGCTAATAAACAAGACTCTGAAACTACAACTGAGCCTCTTTCTAACGACAAACAAAATGATTCTATAAACAATACTAAAATTAATGGTAACGCTTTTGAAATAGAAAATTCTTCTGTTAATAATAAGAATGTTGAAACTCCAGCTGAATCTAAATCGTCTTCATCTTCGTCTATACTTAAAGATGCTACAAGTGATGAACCAAGTCTTAATAGTCAATCTAAAAGTGAGTCTCCAGTTTCTTTGCCTTCCTCTTCCAGTTTAAATTTGACAAAAAAAGTGAAATCCAAAAAGAAACATAAAGATCAAGTAGACATTTCTTCTTTGGAAGCATTCCCTACTTTGGGTAAAGGGCCTAGTTCTGCGAATTCTACTTCTTCTACTCCAAAATGGGGTCCTCGTTCATCCTCTGCGGTCTCTCCTACGGGTCTACCCCCTTTGAAATCGCCTTTGACTTTAAATTTAAGTTCAATTCCTCCTTTTGCTTCACATTCCTCTTCTGCATCTACTTCTAGTTCAGGTGTTACCACTCCGGTTTTGAACTCGGCTCTTAATTCAACCCCCTTTTTCCAACAAATGGCCTCTTCCGCAAACTCTAGAAACTCTAGTTTTTCTCTTCCTGCTTCAGCTTCACCTTCGAAAACTTCTTTTGCTACTTCTTTTAGAAGATCTGCAGGCTCAGCTACTAATGGCTCTTCACACCCACCTTCTGTTACTTCAATTTCATCTTCAATTCGTCCAAGCATAGTTACTGATATGTTTATTCTTGATTCTAATTCTCAAGCTCATACAAAAAAGAATCTTTCAGTTGCTGCTGTTGTACAAAAGGTTCGCTCATTTACTGACACTGCTATTGAATCGTCGACATCACATACATCTGGCGCTATTACGTTTATAATAAAAGGCCATGAAGAAAATGTAAAACTCGCACATAGATACATAGTTCATGAATTTGCTGTCCATGTAATTGATAAGATTATTGTTCCTTCAAAAGTCCGGCCTTTCATTATTGGTCCTCGTGGTGCTGTTTTGAATAATATCTCTACATCAACACAAACAAAAATTAATGTTCCCAAGCGCACTAGTGAGCAAATAGAATCTAATATTCCAGCTGATGATTCTGATGAGATTGAAATCACTCTTGAAGGTGATATTGAAGGTATAAATCTTGCCAAAGAAGCTATTAATTCTATCGTAGCTGAACGCACAAAGAATTTGTCGGTCAAGCTTTCTAATATTGATAGTGAATATTTTGCATTTTTATCTAAGTATTTCAAGGAAAAAATTGCAAATTGGAGAGCCAATGATAATGTATATGTCCGCATTCCTTCTGCTAGCACTTCGTCTGTGGCAGCTTCTAATTCTTCCACTGAAGATTCTGACGCACCAGCTTTAATTTCTATTTCAGGCGAACGTAATGGAGTGCTAAACGCTCGACAAGAATTTGAAGATTTTGTTGATGAAATTAAAAAATCCTATGGAGAGGTTGCCACCGATGTTCCTAAGTCAAACCATCGTTTCATTATTGGTGAAAAGGGAAAAGGTCTTCAGAGCATATTCGAAGAAACCGGTTGTACAGTTAAAGTACCTCCGCAGGATTCTACAGAAACTAAAGTTGTTATTTTTGGACCTCGTGCAAATATATCTTTAGCATTAGGAAAAGTTATTGAATACGCTAAATCTGCTTTTGTAGATTCCTTGATCATCTCAAACGCACATGGAAAATCTAAGCCACACGCTCGTGATCTGATTAAATATTTTTTGCATAGTAGATTGTTTGCTGAAATTGAATCTAAAAATAACGTACAGCTTAATACTCCTCGATTGAAAGAGTTATATAGTAAAGATGGAATTCCTGATGTGAAAGTGGAAATTGTCGGTAAAGATGGAGAAGATATTAAAAAGGCTAGAAGAGAAATAGTTACTCTTGTGAATAAATTTTCACCTGCTCGTGTTTCTCACGTGATTGGTGTTGACCCTCTTGTATATTGTCATATTATAGGTGCAAAGGGCAGAAATTTGACAAATTTGAATGAAAAATATGGTGTGGACGTAATTATCCCTTCTTCTGAAGAGCAAGAAGTAAGTGGTGTTAGTGACATTCTATTGGTTTATAGTGGGGTTCCTGATACCGAGTTTGCTCCAGATACTGCAGAAATTCAACAGTCTCTTGACGCTGTTAAAAAATACATTGAAGATACTGCGATTAAACAGGCTGACCTTAAGACAGTAATTGTTAATTCTGTGCCGGCTAAATTTCATTCTAATATTATTGGGCCCAAACGTACAACGCTACATTCTATACTGGCTTCTGCTACTGGTGTTTCATCACGACCTACTTCTAATGGTGAAGATTCAGAGCCTACTGTTATTGTAACATTTGGTTTACCTACCAATGAAGGGTTACAACGAGCTTTAAAAGAGTCAAATAAAGAAGTATCAGCTGATTCAATTATAATTAGAGGCTCTTCTTCTGATGTCGATAAGGTAGCTAAAGAAATCACACAAATGGGCGAAGAGATAAAGAATTATGAAGTTCTTCATTCATATGTTTCAGAATTAGATTTTCCTGCTAAATTTATTAATCATATTATTGGCAAAGGTGGGGCTAATATTACTAGATATACTGATGACTACGGTGTTAAGATACAAGTAGACGAGGGTCACATTACAATAAAAGGAATTAAAAAAAATGTTATAGAAGCAAAGGCACGTATATTATCTTTGATTCGTCGCTTGGAAGATGAAATTGTTTTGAGCGCTACTATTCCTCAAGAATATCATGGTGTCATTATTGGACAAGGAGGGAAATTTATTGTTCGATTACAAGATAAATATAACGTATGGATTGATTTTCCAAAATCTGGTTCGTTTTCAGAAAAGGATGCTGCTGTTGTTGCCGCAGCTTCTGGAAAAGATACTGAAGATAACAATGCTACGGTAGGTTCAAATAATAAATCTAGTAGCAAAAAAAACAATGGAGATGGCTCTGTTTCAGCTGTTAAACCGGATAGAAATCCTAATGAAGTATTTATCAGGGGACCTTCAAAAGGAGCAGCTGCAGCCAAGAAAGAACTTTTAGAATTATTACAATACGAAGTTGATCAGAATAATTCCGAAACTATTATTGTTCCAAGTAAAGTACTTTCAAGAATAATCGGAAAGAATGGAGAAACTGTAAACGCTATTAAGGAACGTACAGGATGTAGAATTGAAATTGCTTCTGAGGCTAATAATAGTGTTGCTCCCACTACTGATGTAACATTTTTGGGCACTTTAGATGCTATTAAAGAAGCAAAAAAGGAAGTCTTATCAATTGTTAGTCAGTATGAAAATATTATTACAGAATTTATTGATATACCGAAGAAATATTACCGTACTTTAGTTGGACCTTATGGTGAAACACTTCGTTCTATCGTGATTAAAGCTGGGGGGCCTACAGATAAAACTTTGGCAAATAGAGTTATTCATGTTCCTTCTGCTGATGCTGTAGATGAAAAAATTGAAGTTACAGGAGATAAAAAGCTTGTTGAAAATGTGTTGAAGGAAATAAATGATTTTGTTGCTAATCTAAAGGCACAAATCGAAGAAACTATTGACATTCCTCAATCAAGATATAGAAATATTATTGGTCCAAACGGCTCTATTCGTAAGGCAATAGAGAAGGATTGCGATGTTATCTTAAATATCCCACATGTAAATAGCAATAGAGCTCAACCTGAAGATTCTGGAATTAAAATTAAGGGCTTGCCTGAGAATGTTAAAAAGGCCAAAGAAAGAATATTAGACTTGTCAGCAGATGCTATAGTAATTAATGTTCCATCTCGCATTCATGAAGCTGTTTCGGAGCGAGGTAGTCTACCAATGAGGCTGCGCAATGAATATAATGTTATTGTAGAATATGATCGCCATTCTAGTGCAGCATTTCGAAAAGCAAAAAAAGCTTTTGCTACAGATTCAAAGGTTAAAGGTTCGGCTGCTGTGCAGCAACCTAACGGCACAGCTGCTGCTTCTTCAGGAAACAAACAAATAAATGAAAATAAACATGCAAGACGCATAGATGATTCTGATGCTTCAAGTGATGAATCTGAAGGTGAAGAAGATGAGACCAATAAAAAGCTTAATAATGAACTTGAGTGGAAGCTTGTTGATGATGAAGAGTTTTCAGATGGCTCATTGAATAAATTAGGGGAAGTTGAATGGAAATTGAGGGCGGCTAACAGCGAAGCAAATATTGATGGTGCTATTGCTGAAATTAAAAAGTCAATTTCGAAAAATTCATTGAATAGAGGAATTGGTTATCTTACAGTTCCAGACGCTAGATTATTTAGGTATGTTATTGGATCAAGGGGATCTCGTATACAAGATATACGTATTTCTACAGATTGCATTATTGACGTTCCAAAACAAAATTCTGGAGACCTTACAATAGTTATAACTGGTTCTAAGGATAATATTGAGTATGCCCACAAGCTCATTGTTGAAGCAATAGAAGAAGGTCAGGAGCGCCAGAATTATTAGACTATAGATAATATCATGAGTGTAATTTTTTATTAATATAAAAATTAGTGTTTTCTATTTTTTTTCTATATTTTTACATTTTTATTTTAACTTTCATTTCTTTTATATTTCTAGACAAATATTTATAACATTTATTGTTTATTGAAGTTACAAAAGCCAAGAAAGATTTTCATTTGATTCCTGTGTTTATTTATATTTTAATGCATTAACATACAAAAAATTCAGTCATATATATATATATATATATATATATCGTTTTATTCAAATTTTTATTAAATTGGTAAAAAAAAAAAAAAAAACTGTTTATT
>JAJMCY010000461.1:0-12149 GCA_030565755.1 Ascobotryozyma cognata | reverse complement strand
TATATAAATGTATATAAATGTATATAAATGTATATAAATGTATATAAATGTATATAAATGTATATAAATGTATATAAATGTATAAATGTATATAAATGTATAAACGTATAAATGTATAAACGTATAAATGTATAAACGTATAAACGTATGTCCAATTCAGAGTAATATGATATTAGCTTTTATATAAGCATCCATACATACCATATTAACCCTCATATACATAAATCGTAATTATTTTTGATGGCATTCTATAATTCTTAATATATACAATTGAAAGTGAGAAACATGAAACTCAATTACGAAAAAAATAAGCAAATAACAAACAAACAAACAAACCGATGCTGGTATAAAAAAAGAATAGTGAAAAAAGTGCAAATATAATAACATAACAATATTAAAAATAGCAAAATAAAATCACTTTTGTACCTTCCATGATTTATTCAACACTTTGATTTTTCCTGTAATAACCATAAATAAAAATAACAAACATAATAAACATAACAAACATAACAAACATAACAAACATAACAAACATAACAAACATAACAAACATAAAACACGTAACACATAATAATCTTCCAGTATAATAATATATGTAAATTTCTATATTATTAGATCAACAAACCAAGTAGGCCTTAGAAGTTTTTATTAGCCGCCCCTGCCGTTTCTAACTCATTCATTCCATAAAAATTGACACCAGAAGACAAATCTGTTCCATTTACTCCCGCATTACCACTGATTGGTTGATTATTAAATACAGAAGTATTTTGCCCAATATTCATTCTATCATCCATATTTAAATTCGATGTGTAATCATAATTAAAAAATGCTGGGTCTATCCAGTCAGGTATACTAATTGGAATTTCGCTTCGCATCATTTCATTTAACTGCGAAAGATTATCAGAAAAACCTGAAGAAGAATTAAGAAAAATATCATTAAAATCTTCTATTTCATTTCCATTCCCATTTCCATTTCCATTTCCATGTCCATGTCCATTACTTCCCTCTAAATCGACAGGAATAGCATTGTCGTTTAAAGATGGATACAAATATGAATCTGAAAGCAAATTTCCTTCATAACGTGCTCCATTATCTTTATTATTATTATTTTTCATGCTTTCTCTGCTCACGTCATTATTGTTAAAAGAAAAATTATCCGAAACTCTGGACTTATCCATACTTTCCGAATAGTTTCCATTATCATTAAAAGTTTCTCTCATAGTACTATCATTATTATTACTAGAATTTTGCTCATTATACATATTTCCTTTACTTTTATAATTGTTCCTTTGTTGATTAACTTCTTTTAAAATATGTTTTGAAAAAAATCCTGAAAATACTCCTGATCCTTCTGTTTCCTTTAACTTTCTTAAAAGTTTTTTCCTAAGCTGTTCATACTTTAAAAGAGTCTCTGGGCCTGCGATTAACATGTCATATAAATTAAAAGCAGACAAAGAAGGGAAATTAAGTTGGAAATTTTCACCGTATAATAAAGGCTTTGTCGTAACTTTCAAATCTAGAAAAGACAAATCTCCAGCACTCTGTTTTTCCAAAAATATCGAATTGTGTACTTTAAATGAATGACGGTATGCTAATTTGTACATAGACAAAAATAATGTATACAAAAAAAGCATTTTTTCATTCCGAGTAATATTCGATAGTTTATCGAGAAACTCAACAACAATTTTTAAGTGTTCTAAATCTGTTCGCACCATTCCAGTTTTTGAATTTTGTATTATATTAACAAATAAAGTCATAAATGCATTTATTAGAAATGGGAAAACAACCCACCAATGGGGAAATTCATTCGTCAAGTACTTGAGTAAAGCTGTAATAGAACGAGCAGATTCTATACAAATTGATGCAGATGAATAAAGTCTTGGATATTTCCCAGGTTCTGGTGAAGAATCAACAAATAAAGTATTACTTTCGTCACCATTTTTATTATTACAATCAGCAGTTCGGAATTTTCTAAAGAGTCCCAATCTGCAATGGATGGACATTTTGTGTACATTTAATAAAAGATTATGATATGAAAGAAAAATACTTATCAGCTGCATTTTCAAAGTTGGATCTTTTTCGCGTATTATTCTGCTATTTGGTTCTAATAAGCTACTTAATCGATACTCTTCAGGAACAGAAGCTGCCCATGACTGTATATCTTCATCTAAGCTTCCAATTACATTATGTGTTTCAGCCTGTGAGAGGCAATTTGCAGTAGCAGAATATAATTGATTATATACACGCACACTAAGCAACCTAAAATTCATAAAAACAATATGTAAGTTAGCCTTGGCCATTTTTCTTTCTGAGGGATTGCGAAACGGCATTTGTGAATACTCAACAAGCAGATCATCAATAGTTATCATTTCTTGAGATAAATCAGATAAATTCGCTGATGGAGGAGCACAAAATCTCGTAGAAAAATCAGCATCCAAGTTAAAGGCAGCCCAAAATAATAACTTTCTAAACCTTATTTCATCCTCATCTAGACCTACTACTCTTCGATTCAATCCAAGCTGTTGAACCATTCTAAAGGCACATGAGGCTACATGAATGCCCATTTTCATCATTGGAGAAGAGTATAAGCACATAGAAAACATAATTATAGCTATAATATCAACCATAGAGGGGCCAGAATTCGCAGATAGTGGATAAACGCTCAAGGCATTTTTGAATGCAGTCGAGGCAATAAATACATAATCGTTTGTACCATCACTGGAATCTAAAGAAAAAGAAAAAGAGCTGTCAGAGGAAAAGGTAGACGAAGAAGCTGAATTAGATCCCATTGAAGGTGTTTGATCTTTAGATTCAAATCCTTTGTCAGGAGTTTGATTGCTTTTATTATTATTGTAGATAGATTGAAAGAAAGAAGAAGGAGAAGAAAAATCTGAAGCATTTTGATCTTGATCGCTTATAAATGGGAAATAAAGGTTATTTTGAGTAATTATACTAATGGTAAGTATTAAAGAAATCAAGCTGTTTACAAAAAGAAAATGTGAATAGTATTGAGAAATATGTTCATTTGCTTCTTCACATTTGTATGCATGATTAATAATTTCTAAAGACTTTTTATAATTTGAAAAAGGACAGCAAGTGAAAAACAAGCGATGAAAGTCATTAAGGCATGTTATAGCTAAGTCATAAGAAGGCAAAGGAGAGCGTTTTGCAGATTCGATTAGGAAAGAGTACTTTAATTCTATACACGAAAATAATTCACGAGAAGGTATTCTTTGCAATTCTTGAATAAAATATATGTCATTTGTTTGTGCAAAAATCCATCTAAAACCAGCATTAGTAAGAAGATTATGTATAGAAGATGGCCCTAAGTACACCTTTTCTGAATCATTACCACAGCCCAGCATTACAAATTCAGAAGATAGTTCTTCATTGATTATAGTATCAGATTCTGCATTAGAATTGTTTGCAAAACTAGCTGGTGATTGAGCAGATGTAGAAGGAACCGAAGGAGAAGAAGCTGCTGTAGGAATGCTGTTATTACCAAGCAAAGAAGCTTCTAATTCTTCTATAGAATTTTCCGACAAGTTTGGGTGTAAAGTCTTTAAAATATTTTGTAAACGAATAAATTTTGATTCTAATTCACGAATATATTTTGCTGATCTAGGTGTTGCTCGTTTCTTTATCCTTGGAGTGAAAATGCACTCATATTTATGAGAATCACAATATGAGCATTTTGGTGATTTACCATCACATCTAATTTTCTTTTTTCTGCATACATCGCAAGCTTTTGATATTCGCCTTCGTTGGTTATTAATATTGTTGTCATTAGTAGAGGTATCATCAGCAGTAATATTAGTGCTATTATTATTATTGTTATTATTATTATTATTATTATTATTATTATTATTATTATTATTATTATTATTATTATTATTATTATTATTATTATTATTATTATTATTATTATTATTATTATTATTATTATTGTTACTATTATTATTGTTATTATTATTATTATTATTGTTATTATTATTATTATTATTACTTTTATTATTTTTATTGTTAGTAGTTACAGTAGCAATAGCTGAGTTAATAAAGCCCCCATTTTTAGAATTCAAAAAACTTTCTTTTGTGTTGGCAACCAAAATATCTCCTGTATCATTTTTACCCCCAGAATTAACAAAATTAAAATTTTCCCGATTAATTCCTTCACCATCTCTGTATAAAGAATTAACATCGTTATCTTCTTCATTCTCGTTTACACATAAAAAATCTTTTTCTGATGAAAGATATTCATCTTCTGATCCATTATGATCTGTGAAATTCCCTTGATTAAATATCTTATCATGTGATCCTTCGCTACCCTGTAGTAAACCATTAATCTCGCGTGAATCAGATGCATTTTCGCTTCTTACACTAGGTTTACTATTATTTTTGTAAGTCTCCATATTATTTCCAATTATTTTACTTTATTTTAATTTATATTATATTATTTTATATTATTTGTTATATTGATTTTATTTTTTTTATTTTTCTATTTTATTCGCCACCCTAATTAAAGTAAATTGTAATAAATTGTAATCTAAATGCTAATTAAAACCTAAAATATTAACTAAATCAAACTGAAATTACCCTAAATTTTTATTATAGTTAGCATACATTAGATTTACCCTAATATTTCTTCCTTATCAACACAAAAGATAAATAAATAAATATAAAAAAAAAAAAAAAAAAAAACATACATGTAATTTCGCTACCAAAATTAATATGTAAAATACACATCTAAAAAAAAAAGAATAAAACCTAGCATATAATTAAAAAACTAAAGAATCCTCTCAATATATTCTCAAATTACCAGAGGATATTATTTTATCTTTCATAATTTGTAAATATTTCATCTGCAAAAAAATTCCAAACTGGATTGTTTATTTTTTTATTTTTTTTATTTTTTTTATTTTTTTTATTTTTTTTATTTTTTTTAAAAGATTACGTAAGACATAGTATAAAATAATTTCTATATGGATTCTATCTCACGGCATAATAACGTCCGCGACCCTTTTTTTGTTTATTTTATTTTTGTTCATAGTAATTAAATTAAAAGAGATGATTAGAATAAAAAAATATTCTCCATATCTAAATAATTTCAAATCACGTGATATGTTTAATATCTCCGTTATTTCCGTTGGATAGATTAGGTGTTATTTTATTTTATTATGTCCGTAACAAATATAAAAATAAAAATGCATTAGCTGGGTATAGTCGCGGCAATTAAAGTAAGTAACCGTAAGTAAATTAACCGTTCTTCCAAATAAATGGATATAAATAAATAGGCTATCGGGCAATGTGTATAACTATGTAAAACGGAATACATCATAATTTACAAATATGTACAGTATATTGATTCTATGATACTTTTTTATATGTATGTAATACCGAATTCTTTTATATATACCGGTATGTATGTATATGTATACATAATAGTAAAATATATGTAGTATCGTAATATTCTAGTAAACATATGTTATGTAGTTATTATTTACAGTTAATATATTATCATCTTTCATTTATTACTTCTAGTTATATCGTGTTAATAATACTTTTATAAAGCCAAAAAATTAAAAAAAAAAAAAAAAAAAAAAAAAAAAAAAAAAAAAAAAAAAATATAATATAATATAATATAAATATAAAAAACTTTCATACAAATAAGCAAAAATAGAAAACTATTAGCAAAGTAAAAACAAAAATAGTCTATTACTATTTAAAAATATACCATTTAAAATTTCTTTCCAAAAAGAATCAATTGGAGTTGATCGTAAAGAGAAATTACACCAGCGCCAGCAACACCACGGAGAATGTTAGCACCAGCACCCTTGAAGAAAGCCTTTGTTCCTTCAGCGGCATAAACCTTTCTGAAGCAATCAAGAGAACCCTTGTACTTAACAGCTTGACCAGATGTCATCATCATACGACGACGAACAGTGTCAAGAGGATATGAAGCAATACCAGAAAGAGTAGTAACAACCCAGCCTAAAGCGAAAGAAGCAGCGAATGAACCTTCAAGAGGACCAACAAGGATAACAGGTTTAATAGAATCATAAAGACCAAAGTAGAGACCACGATAAACAATGATACCAATAACTGAAGGACCAAATCCACGATATAAACCAGCAAGACCGTCAGATGCAAGAGTTTTCTTGTAAACATCAATTAAACCATTAAATTCTCGGGAACCACCTTTCTTTGCTGATTTAGCATCATTAGCAAGACGAGTACGAGCATAATCAAGAGAGTAAACGAAAAGAAGAGATGAAGCACCAGCAGCACCACCAGATGCTAAATTACCAGCAAACCATTTCCAGTATCCTTCTTCTTTTTTAAATCCAAACATTTTTTTGAATTTATCTTTGAAAGCAAAGTTAAGAGCTTGAGTAGGGAAGTAACGGATAACATTAGCAGTGTTACCTCTCCATAAGGATACAACACCTTCATCAGCAACTGTACGTTTCCAGGCATCAATAATACCATTATATGGTCTATCTAAACGGCCTTGCTTGATCATTTCACCTTGGTTTTGGATCAAGAGTTTGACACGTTCAATAGGTGCTGCTGCAGTCTTTGAAACTGCAGCAGAGACACCACCCATTAAAAAGTCAATGACGAAATTAGATTCTCCAGATTTCTTTACTTCAGCCATTTTTAATTATTTATTGATTTTAGGTACAAGTACTAAAAGAATGAAAAAAAAAAAGAAAAAAAAATTTATAAATTAAAAGAAATATATAAATTTAAATTTAAATTTAAAACTTGTCTATATAAAATCTTTAAAAAAAAAAAAAAAAAAAAGCAGTCACTTTTGAAGGCGCCGAACAATATATAAAGGAAAAAAAGAAAAAGAAAAATTTTAAAAAAAAATGTAGTAAATCACATATTAAAAAAGAAAAATTATTTTCTTTTCATAAAAATTTTTAACCCTTAAAAAACCGGGCCAAACCGGTAAATTCGGTAAATACATTATGTAACTTTTTAGTAATTCATATTGACGAATAGTAAAGCTTTTTTATTGTTCCTTGATAGGATTTAACAGGGAGTTACTATGGTTATTGAAATTATCCTAAAATTTTAGTTTTTTTTATAGCTTCGGGAAAAAGGGTTTTTCTTTTTTTATTGTTAATTTTCGGATTTGTTCTTGCCGTGTGTAATTCATTTAATGATTTTATTTTAATTTAGCTAACAACAAGAGAGTTGCTATAGTAATTAAATTTTTATTTCATTGTTTGTATATTTATTATGTGTTGCTATGGTATATTATTTCTTTTTTATATAAGATGCAGTAAATTCCCATTTTCTTTGGTTGCATAAAATGTAAAGGTCAAATTTTTACTAAAGAGCAGAATTTTATTAAAGATTATACGAGCCGTTAGTTAGGGGAAATCGGTTGTCATGGTTAGTTCTAATTAGGACTAAGTTACCTTTTTTATTTTTTTTTTTTTTTTTAAATGTTGATATGTAAATAATTTGTTCTGGCATAAACTTTTGTAAAGAGTGATAAATTCCTACTTAATTCTGATTTTATTTAATTATACAATTTTCTTTTAGAGTTAGATATCAAATTTTTATCTATTGAAATATTCAGAACCATTATATATTTTTATGTTTACTTTGCTCCCAATTGAAATTTATCTACTGGTAATTATCAATTATATAATTGTAAAAAGGACGTATGATGTTGAAGTATAGTATATTTATTCTTTAGTTTGTAGTTTTATAGTTTATTGTATTCTTGCATATAATCTATAAATTTAATTTTATATTTAATATGAACATTAAAGGTAATTGTTGGAAAAGTGCATTAGCTCTAGATATCAATTCTTAGTACTTGTATATTTGTTTATTTTACAATACATTAAAAGTCAGTATAAGATTTCATATTATTTTATCATTTATTATATTAGATGAATAATTCATGTTTTTTTTCCGGTTCATAGATAAAAAGTAAGCAACAGATACTATGCAATAGTAAATTTTACTAATAATTACATACAATATATATATACTTAAAATGAGAAAAATACAAAATAATTCTTGTGTAAAAATCATTTAAAAAAAAAGGATTAGCCTTTACAAACTCAGTGATTTAAAAAAAAATATATCGTAAGATAATAGTAAAACAAGTACTATGTAATAATAAAATAAGAGATGGTTTTAAACCAATCCTAAAAAATTGATTAATTTATAAAAGACGGTTTTTGTTCAGCTCTACTTACAAATTGTAAATTACAATTTGTACAGCAATAGTTTGTAGTTCGTATTATTAAGTAAAACAAAAAGATATACTGTTAAGAAATTTCTACTTACTTCTTGAGATTAAAAGCTATTTTTTTGTTTCATGCAAAGTAATCTAGATGTGCTTGAATTATACATGATTTTACATTATATTTGTTTAATTCAAATTGTGCACATTTATTCCCTTTTTTTTTTATTTTTACTTAGGTTTTTTTTTTTTTTTTTTTTTTTTTTTTTTTTTTTTTTTTTTTTTTTTTTTTTTTTTTTTTTTTTTTTTTTTTTTTTTTTTTTTAGTTAAAATTTATAATACTGTAAAAACCATATTTTTACACCTCTTATACATAACAAAAAGAATAAGCTATTAAATTCATTTTAAAAATAAAAATTAAAACTGAAATGATACCAAACATAACTAAACAAACTATTATTAAAATATAAAAAAAGAAGTATTCAAGTAAAAAAGTTGAGCTTGATAAGCATATTTCTCAAATAGCAAGAAAAAACAAATAATAAAATGTTTTATTACCAAATAAACAATCCTTTTAATTTGTTTATATGTTTAATTTAACCTGTTAAAATACCTTATACATATATAATAAGCAAATGGTTTATATTTTCAATAACCACATCTTCGTTATAATAGTAAAAAAAATTCTATTTGTGGAACTAAATAGCATAGATATTGATTGCATTTCTAGTAGATATAAGTTTCATTTTATCAAACGTATTACCACATAATACCATAGATATTACACGATAACGTTGCCATGGAATAATGTATTGTTTGTAATTTTGGTATGGAGAGAAATAAATGTATTAGATTAGTTTACTGAATTACATTACTTAAACAAAATTCTTTTTAAAATACAATAACGATATAGTACAGGTAATTACATATTTGAAAGTCAATCTTTTTTTTTTTGAAAGTTTAATGTTCTCTTCTCTTTTTAAAGTTTAATGTTTTCTTCTCTTTTTAGATTTTGGCTTATGATCAGTAATTTCAGACGTAGAGTGTTGTACATCTGTTTTATTGTTATCAACTTCTGTTTTAATATCAGAAGATTTTCCTGTATTTTGTATACTCACTCCATATTTTTTCAATAAATCCTCTTCTTCAGGAGGATTTTCGTAACCAAAAACTGCTTTCCTCCATTCTCGTAATCTTTTCTTTTTAGCAAATCGCTTCTTATCTTTATGTTTTTTGTCCTCTGGCCTAAATGGTGCCAGTTTACGTAAACCTAAATATGTGTTCAATTGATTGTCATCTGCAAGCAGTATATCACGAGATGTTAATCCATATGAATCTGGTGAGACTTCTCTATATCTAAATTTAGATTTACCTTTTTTCCCATCAATTTCTGGCTCGTATGCAGCTTCCACAGCAGTTTCAATCTTCTTTTTTAATTCTTCCATCTTTCTCTTTCTTCCCCTTTTATTATCCTGATCCTGTTCCTGTTCTATTTCATTTACTTTCGATTCATTTTCTTTACTGTTTTTCATAGACTTTTTTTCTTTTCTTTTCTTTTCTTTTATTTCATTTTTCTCTTCATTTCCATCCTCTTCATCCTCCCTCTCTTCTTCATCCCCATCCAAACTATCAATCTCTATATCATCGTCCCATTCTGGTTTCTTGTCTTCTTTTTCATAAAACTCTTTATTGAATAGTTCTGCAGCTCTTTTATCCCAATCATCAGCCTCAAAATCTCCCTCAAGTAATTCTAATGGAATTTCAACATGAGAGTCACCAATAACTTCTTTAAGTTGTTCTATTTTACTTAAAAGGTTTTTTGTTTTAGATCTTTTTAATCTTTCTATTTCTTTTTTTTCCTTTTCTTTTTCTGCTAATTTTTTTTCTTTTTCTGCTTCTCGGGCTTTCTTTCGCTTGGAGCCATTTTCACGACGAACTGAATCTATATTTCTACTATATGAAGTAATTTCTGAGGCCCCAGGCTCTTCAAATCGAAAATTATATTTACTTTCAATTCTTTCAGCTTTTTCTAAAAATTCTTCATCTTCTTCTAATGTTTCAAATGTATTATTATTATTATAGCTATCTGTATCCTTCCATGCTTCTGAATTAACATATGCTTCTAAAAATTTTTCTGAATCTTTATCTGGGTCAGGTAGTTTAATTGGGATAATTTCTCTATTTGTCTTAGATTCCACTAAAAAGTCATCTTCATCATCTTCATCATCATTATTTTCTTTATCTTTATCTTTTTCGTTTTCTTTTTCTTTTTCTTTTGTATTATTTTCATTATTTTTTGATTTTTCTTTTATATCAGAATCTAAAGCAGAATGAATTTCTGCAACCAATTTATTTTTTTCATAAGTTTGTTGTGCTTGATATGGCAATTCTTTTTCATTATTTTCATTATCAATATCATTATCCTCATTGTTATTACTATTCATTTTTGATAGAATATTCATTCTATGATAATCTTTTAAATAAATAGGTTTTTCTTTCTTATTTTTTTCTTTACTTTCTAAAGAATTATCATTATTTTTATCATCAAAAAATCTAAAAGAACTATCATAAAGTACTTCATCATTTTTTTTTAATGCTTCAAGAACACTATTTATTTTTAAATCAACATCTTTTGTAATTAATTCTGCTTCTTCATCTTCCTCTTCATCTTCCTCTTCATCTTCCTCTTCATCCTCATTTTCACTATTTAAAGTTGATAAATCAGATTTTTTTATATTAAAATCAACTTTTTTACCTTTATGTTTCTCTTCAAGTCTTTGAATCTCTTCTCTTTCTTTATTATGTTCAAATCTTTTTGCGTATTCTTTATTTATATGAAGATTGTTATCATAATTATTATTATTATTATTATTATTTTCATTTTTATTTTTATCATCAGTATCAAATTCCAATACTTTTTTTTCTGTTTTTAATTTATTTTTTTCTTCAATTTCTCTTGCTTTTTTAGCGGCAGATTTCTTTCGAGGCATATTAATTACTTTTTATATAATATTTATTTAATATATATATACAAACGTTATAATTTAATTTATTTAATTTATTTATTTATTGTATTTATTGTATTTATTTTATTTATTATTGTATTATATTTTTTCTTCTTTCTTTATATAGTAAAAAACTTTCTAATACAATGTTCTTAGACTTTGATACACATAGTAAAAATATATAAAATAAAAAAACTTCACAATTCAGGGTAAATGAGCATGATCATTTCTATAGTACAATATATTTGGTCTGACCCTAAATGAAACCCGACCCGACTTAAATTACCAACTCAGATTGGTCTCCCCACAAAAAAAAATATTATATAAAGACATCTCGTAACTATGGGAAATACACAATAGATCAAATAAACCGTTATATTAATTAACTATTAAGTAAAATAAAAGGAAATTTAATATTAATCCTACATGTAGATGATTTTAAAAGTATGTAGAAACAGAAATGCGAACAAAAAGAAATTCGATCTCGATTTCACAGATCAATTAGGAAATTGAGTTATACGATTATTTGTTATTTGTTATTTGTTATTTGTTATTTGTTATTATATATTATATATTATATATTATTTATTATTTATTATTTATTATTTATTATTTATTATTTATTATTTATTAATATTTATGTATATACAAATACAAATTGAATAAATT
Organism: Ascobotryozyma cognata; assembly: GCA_030565755.1. Lineage (NCBI taxonomy): Eukaryota > Fungi > Ascomycota > Trigonopsidomycetes > Trigonopsidales > Trigonopsidaceae > Ascobotryozyma > Ascobotryozyma cognata. Next base: position 263 of record JAJMCY010000461.1, on the reverse strand, counting down.
CAATTTGTATTTATTGTTTATTATTTATTTTTCTTTTAATTTTAGGTTTCCAATAGGTTTGTATTTTTCTTTTTCTTTTTGTTTTTCCCCTGTGTCAAATTGAATATTTTGTATTTTCCATTTTTTATATAGCATGTACTATTTTTTTATAATAAATTTGTTTTTCCCCTATGTCAAAATCAATATTTTTTATTTTCATTTTTTAGTTAGCATTTATTGTTTTATTAGAGTAAATTTGTTTTTCCCATAATGAATTTTCAATT
>JAJMCY010000460.1:0-12225 GCA_030565755.1 Ascobotryozyma cognata | reverse complement strand
TAAAAGAGCATTAAAAAAAAAAAAAAAGTAAAAATAAAAATAAAAATAAAAATAAAAATAAAAATAAAACGCATTTAATTTGTTATTTTTCTTAATGCTATAAAATAACAAAATAAACAAAAAATATAAAGAATAAAAATAAATAGTAATAATAAATAAAATAAAATAAAATACAATAAATGCAATAGAAACAAATAAATAAAAATAAAAAATAGTAAATAAACAAGTAAAATAAATTGAATTAAAATAAAGTAAAGCGTAGTAATAAATATAATAATATAATAATAATAATAATAATAATATAGTAATATAATAATAATAATAATAAATAAACAACAGTAACAAACATTAAAATAAAAAAATAGTAAATAAAAAATAGTAACAAACATAATAATAAAGTAAAAACTAACAGTAATAAACAAAAATAATAAATAATAATAAATAATAATAAATATAAAATAATAATAATAAAAAAAAAAAATACACTTACCATCATAACGTTCAGCTTGTTCAGCAAGACGAGCTAAAAATGTTTTTGTTTCTCTCTAAATAAAAGTTAGACCAGACCACGTAGAAAGTGTGAAAACCAAAATTAACTACCTCAGACGACATCTAGACTGTTAGTTATATAAGATAAAAGTACAATAAAATACATAAACCATAGTAAAATACACAAAATATAAACAAAATACAACAAAATAAAAACAAACCTTAGTATAATTATAATTTAATAGTGTACGTAATTAATAAATTATTGATTTTAATGTTAATTTTAATTAATTCTAAATTATTTATTATTGATAATTATAATTATTATTATTATTTTATTTTATTTTATTTTAGTATTATTTTTATTTTTATTATTTCTTGGATGTATAATTTATTATTGGCCTTCACTACTGTATTTTATTTTTATTTTTATTTTATTTTTATTTTATTTTATTTTTATTTTTGTTTTTGTTTTTGTTTTTGTTTTTGTTTAATTTTAATTTATTTTTTATTTTTCTTTCCACTTTTATTTGTAATTTATTTTTAATTAATTTATTTATTTATTATTTATTATTTATTTATTGTTATTTATTTTTATTATTTATTATTTATTATTTATTTTTATTATTTATTATTTATTATTTATTTTTATTATTATTTATTATTATTATTTATTATTATTATTTACTATTTATTATTTATTATTTATTATTTATTATTTTTTTATTTAGTACCGGTAATGATTTATTTTTATTTCCTATCGTGTTGCTAACAAAAATTTTTTCCCCTAGTAAAAAATTTTCTTTTTCCTTTTGTTTTTTCCTTTTTCCTTTTTGTTTGTTTGTTTATTTATTTATTTGAAGGCAAATAGGTACAAATTGTCACAGCAACTACTGCGCTGCACTTTCTTTTATTTTTAATAGTATAGCATGATAATAATTACCATAACAACAATTACCATGACAATATATTGACATGGTGACTTATTTAAGTATCAAGTACATTACATTATATGTTTGTTTTACTAAATATTTACGTCCCTGTATAAAACAACATCAGCTGTGCACTTCGTACACAGCTGATTTACAATTAATGTAACCAAAATCATGCAAAATCATATTCAAACAATACACCGTCCTAGTAATAACAACATAAAAGAAAAAAACGTATAAACATAAATTCATTCATGTAAATAACAATACATCACGAAACATTATCGTTATCGACAGAGGGACTGTATAAACCCTCCGACGGCAGACGACTGTTTTCTGTTCCCTCTGACAAAGGAGATAAACATGTAGACGAGGATTTTCCCTCATTAGCTAGCCATGTATGCAACTCACTTAATTTAAACAATGATAAACTTCCCAATGCAGCTTCTATTGCTGCCCTTAGTTCCTTATTCCAAATTTCCAATTTTGATTCATTTGATAAAGTATTCCAAGTCTCAAATGCAGTATTCATTCTATTTGCCCAGTCAGCAAAACGAGCTTTATTGAGCTCATCATTATTATATTTAGCAGAATCTAAAAAATTATTTAATTCATCATATGTATTTGTATTTGGTAATTCACAAGGCCATTTTGTAGGTGGAAGAAAATATAAAATAAAATATGCAAATGATGCCTTTTCTGGAAAAGATGGATTTCCAAGTTGATTTATAAATGTAAATCTTGCTTTTTCTCTAACTTTATTTTGAATATCCTTCTCCTTATGTAACTCTTTTGCTCGTTCTCTAACCTCAGGTCTTGCTCTATATTCTCTTGCTCTTTTTGCACGTCTCGCACGAACTTCAATAATATCACCTCTTCTTTTAACATTCGACCTCAATCTATCAACATCCTCTGCAGGATGAAGCCTAGTACCACGCTTTAAATCCAAATGCCTGCCTAATGATCCAATATGTGAAAATGTCTTATGACAAAATATACATGAACGTTTATCATCAAAATCTGGAATTGTCTGCATAGCATTCAAGATTGCTGCTCTCAACGATTCGTCCATATCATCGTATCTAGATGTGTCGTTATTACTAGTAGTGTTTTTATTTTTATCCTTACTAACATTGTTAATAATATTATTAACACCGGTAATAATACTTTTACTGATATCTGCATCTTTGTATGAAATCATAATCGAATTACTAGAAGGAACATTAGTATTAGAGTCTGAATTATTAATCGGTGTTAAAGATAGTATCTTATCAGTTGCTTTTACAGTAATTGGATTTTGGATATTATTTTGCTGTATTATATTTAACGCTGAAGTTGTTTGAACTTGAGTTTGCATTTGCAATCTACTTGCTAAAGTTTCAGCCAATTGAGGATCAATATTTGTCTCAAATCCATACATACTTCTATTTGAATCATTTGTATTGTTAGTATTTTTCGTACTACCTTTTTCAATTTCATTATTAATTCCATTAAAATTATCCTCACCCAATGAATAAGAAACGTCATAACCTTGAAAAGTTAAATCTTTCTCTTTTATATTATCATCCTCAATGTTTGTATCCTTTTTCTTTCCGTTATTGTTATTGTTGTTAATGTTATTATTATTTTTTTTGTTTCCATTTCCATTTACATCTCCATTTACATTTCCATTTTCATTTTCGTTTTCGTTTTTATTTTCATTTGTATTACTGCTAGTGTCATTGCTCTTACTCTTAGTACTATTTTCAACATTGAGACCTATAGAAGATTCGTTTAATAGAATGCCTTTAAATTGACTTAAATCAGGATAATTTCCATACGGATCCAAATAACTATTTCCTTCATTATTTTCACCTTTTTTTACATTAGAATTTTCTGTCGAAATTTCTGACGTTATCTGATTAATAGTAAATTCCATTGGAGTCTTTAAAATTAGTAATATGATGTGCTATATTAATAATCAGCAAGCAACGATAAAAACAATTTGAATATTAATAATCAATCGCAACAAATTAATAATTATATTAGTAATAATGTTTAAAACGTTGACATAAGCAGATGACCATTCAAATTCAATAATACTACGAAGTAAAATGTCACTATTAAGTGTAAATTCCAGTATGAGGTATATGCCAGTATGAAAAATACCCTATAGTAGGAAGTTCACTTATATGTAATAACCACAAAATATAAAACAGTATAGAATGAATGGTACAATATATTATAAATATTATGTATAATATATAATACAGTATAAAATATAAAGTATAGTTTCAAATTTCAAATTTCAAATTTCCATACAAATCCAATGATGTAGGCCAAATAATAATATCTAAGCCTTTAGTTGTAAATATACAATGTAATGTATTTATATGGCAAAAGTGCGTACTTTTGTAGGTTATAATGGTTTTTAATCACTACAAAGTGGAAAAAGTAAAAAGGTTGTTGGGATTTTAAGACAGACAATAGAGGGTAATACCCATTTTTTTTATAACGACTCACATTTTATTTGTATCACCATGGTGATACAAATAAAATGTGAGTCGTTATGGATACTAATAATAAGAATTCATGCTGTACCGGAATAGCAGGATGGCAATATACAAATACATTATTATCCCAACACTATATTACATAAGCGAACGAATGAAGTTACATAATGAGATAAATACCTAATCGGTTGCATGGTATTACATAATACGAGGAATTCACTCAATTTGTTGGGATCGTTTCGATTCCGGGGTGAATTTAAGCCAAGAAAATAAAATAGTTAAAAAAAAGAATTAGATTAAATATTTATAAAAATTTAGATATAAAATTTACATATAAAAGTGTGAAAATTTGTAAATTTACATATGAAAGTAAAAATAACAAATAAAAATACCAAATAACAAATAATAATAAAAAAAAACTAAATACTATGAGCACAAAAACTGTTGTTCAATGCTACAATACTAACCAAGGAATTTTAAAGCTTTCTCCCTTGGTGACAAGAATTGTTGCTTGTAATCCTGGTAAATTTACTCTAGAAGGCACAAATACGTATATAATCGGGAAAGGTAGAAGACGGATTATTTTGGATACTGGAGAAGGAATTTTAGAATATGAAAAAATACTTTGTGACTACCTTAAATCCGAAAAGGCAATTATTTCAACAATAGTTTTAACTCATTGGCATCATGACCATGTTAAAGGAGTTCCGTTTATTTATAAAAAATATTCAAAAAGTTTATTAAATGAAGGTAAAGAGTTTAATATTTGGAAATATATGTCACCGTTAAATGATAATAAAATTGATTTTTTAGTAAAAAATCAAATAAATATTAAACCTTTATACGATGGTCAATGTTTAGGTGAAGATGAGGGTTTAAAATTATATGGTTTTCATACACCAGGCCATACTGATGATCATTTTGTGTTTTGGTTGGAAGAAGAAAAATGCTTATTTTCAGGTGATAATATATTAGGTAAAGGTTCTTCGGTTTTTGAAAATCTTTCCCAATATTTAGACTCTTTACAGAGAATTTATAAATTATTTAATAAAAATATAAAATCAATTTATCCTGGTCATGGTCCTCCCATTTTAGATAACCCTTCAAAAAAGATAAATGATTATATTTCTCATAGAATCTCAAGAGAAAATCAAATTATATCGATAATGAAATCAAAACTTGGTATATATCTGGGCACAAATTCTTCATCTTCGGAACCTTTCAGTGAAGGCGTTTCTCCTTCTTCTATTGTGGAGATTATTTATAAAGATTATCCAAAATCCTTATGGATTCCAGCGGAAATAGGCATAATTCTTCATTTAGAAAAACTAAAAAATGATGGAAAAGTTTATTCTATTAACGATGAATGGTGGCTTACTAATGACTTTATTAATGGTAAATTGTAATGTATTGTGTTTATGTATATTATTATTGTTTATTATTGTTTACTATTGTTTATTATTGCTTATTTTGTTAGTATTTATTATTGTGTATTGTTATTTATTGTTATTATTTATTATTAGTCTCACATACAAGTTTATTGCTTTTTCTTTCATTAATGATCTAATGTATTTAATTTAATGTTTTACTACTTGTTTAATTATTTATGTAACTATTTCTACTAGTACAATTGTATAGACAATAATGTCTAATTAACTTAACTCACTGCCCATGTTATCAAATAAGTTTTTCCATCAGTTGCTATGCACAACTCTACATATATATATACACACTTATGCAATGCAGTATTTTTTTCTTCTGATTACAAAATATTATATAAAACAGTCTATTTACAACAATCTATATAGACAAATGTCTATAAATAAAAATATCCATGTTATTATACTTTTAAAAATATTTCAATTACATATACTTTTATTATTTCCATAAATTATATTTTATACAACAATTCATTATAATAATTTCAGCTTTTACCGAAAATTAATCATTCTAACTTTGGGCTGGGAAAAAAAAACCGCTAAAAATAAAGACCGAGACCGTCTTTTGCCTAGCTCTGCTTTAACCCTAAGAAATATACTAAAATTGAAGCCACTGCTAGGCTATTATTATATAGTCTTTTAATAAGCTTTAATTAAAAATAATTTTACAACTTACTTCGCTAATTTATTCTAATATGTATAAAAAAAAAAATTATTAAACGGAGCCATTATTAACTTTTGTTATTTATTTATTTTTGGTTGGATCCCTGTATAATAAGTTTTTTCACTTTAATTATATAAGAAATGATAGCTTAAAATTAAAAACAAAAACAAAAATAAAAATAAAAATAAAAATAAAAATAAAAATAAAAATAAAAATAAAAATAAAAATAAAAATAAAAATAAAAATAAAAATAAAAATAAAAATAAAAATAAAAATAAAAATAAAAATAAAAATAAAAATAAAAATAAAAATAAAAATAAAAATAAAAATAAAAATAAAAATAAAAATAAAAATAAAAAACAATTAAAGAATTTAAGAATAAATAATAAATAGTTAAATGGACATACTCAAATATTCTATATTTTTTTAAGGTAAAGAAAAAATTATAACAAAGTATAATAATGATATAATAAATGCAATAATGATTTATTAGAGTTTGCTGTAATTATGTTACAGTATTAATTTCAAAAAGTAAGACTGTTATATACAACAATTTACACAATTTAACTATATAGCAATGGTGAAATGTAAATAATCTTCTATTTTTATTTGTAGGAATTTGGTAATACTTATATATTTTTTGAAAAAAAAAACTATTTCTTAAAATTAAATTTATCAATATTTACTATTGAATTATATTTATAATTATTTAGTAGAATATCAGTTAATTGCTGAGTAATACGGTGTATAAGTTTGAAAATTATTAATGTATTGTAATACTGGAATGTTAATCTACAAACATATAATCTACAGAAAACGTGGATTTACTATATTAGTATTTATATTATTTTAGTTTAGTTTAGTTTATTTGAAGAAAGTAATTTTGAAAAAAAAATGCAATATAAAATAATATATTTGGGTTTTAACATGCTAGTAAAAAACAAAACAAGGTATGAATTAATATTTTTAATAATTAGGCAATTTGGCCGAGTTGGTCTAAGGCGTCAGGTTAAGGTCCTGATCTCTTCGGGGGCCTGGGTTCGAATCCCAGAGTTGTCAATATTTTTTAATATTTATATACTATACTTTAAGTATAATTAAATATAGTATATTACATTACAAATGATAATTCTTAATTTTATTTTTTGTGCAAATATGTAAAAACTATACTTTAAAATAGCATTGAATCCTTTTAGTTTTTCATTAGCAATAAATAAATTGTATTATAGATTGTGTTATAGATTGTATTATAGACCGTATTAAAGCCCATGTTCTATTTCAACTCTGAAATCTACGATTCCTATGAAAGAATTCCAGAAATTACTTAATCTATTTGAAATTCTTGAAAAAGTAATATTATTTGGTAAAGAAGAATCCGGGTCTCTTTTTGGATCATAATCTACAACATGTTGAGATTTTCTAGCAACCAATTGTAAATAAGTAAATAGACAAGTTAAAGCATCACGTGTTAAAATTAAAACACACCCTGCAATAACAGTACGAGTAAATTTATCCTTAGGACTTTTAAGAGTAGCTTTTAAACATGATATAATTGCAGATGAAAATTTAGAATGTGTAGAGGAAGTTGGAAATGCTTTTAATAAGTATTTTGAAAGACTAGAAATTGTATTAAAAAGTATTGGTGAGAAGAAGGAAGACATAAATGGAAATAATAGAGCAGTTACCGATCTAGATATAAAAGTTGAATTTATTCCTGAAGTATTATAATTATTAATATCATTGTTATTAAGTTGTAATCTATTTTCTGCTTGAATTATTGCTTGATTACGATCTAAACCCTCATTTTCAAATGCTACAACTAAAACAGCCATAGCCATATCTCTTTGAAAATTGTTGTTATTATCAAAATCATTATCATTATCATTGTTATTAAAAAGTGATACAAAAGAACGTCTTCTCCATGTATCAAGTTTTGGTTGTATTATATTTCTATAAAACGAAAAATAAAAAATTCTTAACCAAGGAAGCAATAATAAAGTAAATTGAGGTGAACCAATAGAAATTTTAGAAATTGAATAATTTAAATTGAAATAATTATTAAAATAATTATTAAAATTAAAAATATTAAAAATATTAAAAATATTTAAATTATTTGAATTGTTTAAATTATCCAAATTGTTAGATTTATTCACATATAAAGAAAAAGATGAAGTTAACGAAGTTAGCGAATTAATTATATTGTTTAATCTATTTGTGTATGAATCTGAATTTAAATTTAAATTTGAATTTGAATTAACCGCAGCTGTAGTTAAAATTGTGAAAATAAAATCAACTAAACTTGAAGAAGAAGGTGAAATTATTAAAGCGATAGGAATAAATGAAATTAACATTGATTTTTTTTGTACATTATTGGTTAATAAATAATTATTATTCAATAAATTGCCATTTAAATTACTATCCAATACTAAAGAATTAATTGTAGAATTATCAGAAACAGAGTTTAATATACTTAAGCCCAAGTTAAACGAATAGGCGTATAAAGTAGAAGTTATAATGGAGAAACTTGTTACAATTAAAATTGAATTACAAGTATGCTTATTAAAAATATTTATAAAAAAATAATACGTTTTTAATACACTACTATAAAATTTATTATATTTAATTTTAATGATTGATTTACACTGTGGACATTTATTATTTTCTGTAGTTGATAACCAATCTAATAAGCAATCTTCATGGGCTACAAGGGAACATTTACAAGGATGACGCCAAATTTTTTTTTTTTTAATATTTTCTTTTTTATTTTCTAAACAAATCCAACATATTGAATCGTCTGATATTTTATCCATGTTAGTGTTTTTGCTATTTTTAAAATTTTTTCTAAACTTTTTAGGTTTTCTAAAGGTTATTTTAGGCTTTTTCAATCTTTAATTTATTTCTTAGTTTATATAATTACGTAGGGTCGGATTGAATTGTTATGGTGATAGGTAAATACGATAAAAATGTCACAGTAACCACGAATTACCCTACCAATACTCATACTAATATTATTCGTACAGTTAAAATCAACCCCAGAAAAATAACTACAGAATGAACAACAATATGATGCGAACATAGCAAAGGAGACTTAACAATATATATCATTTTGGAAACCTCAAGGAATCTGTAAAAAAAGTGATGAGAACAATATTAGACCTTCAAAAAAGATGCAATTTCTAAAGGTTTCCAATAAAGGTTTCAAATATTTTACCATAGAAACCACGTAAAAACCCCACCTAATCAGTAAAAGTAGGAAACAAATAGGAATACCAGACATGGAAGAACAAAATAATTAGTAATACAGTAGTAATTGATATTTTTTTTTGTTTTTCAAAGTGCAAGATTTCAACGGAATCCCTATAATATTCCTTGATTTTTAAAGGGAATTTTTGGGAATCCTGTATGATTACCCTTAAAACTCACTCACCCTGATGTGAAGAATGAACTACAAGAAATTTGAACTTGGCATTATAAATACATATTGTAATTAAATGATATCCAATTAGCATATAATTTATAAATAATTTATAATTAAAATATTCAGGAGGTAGCTAATATGAATTTAAGGATGAAATCCAAGGAAAATGGTAAAAAACAATTAAATTTACGGGAAATGTTTAAAAAGGCTGAAGGGAAAAATATTAAAAATATTAAAGGGGGTAAAAATTCCAATACTAAAAGTACTGAAAATACTATCAATGCTGAGAGTGAAAATAACCAAGCTGATCCAGATTTTGATTTTATAGAGGCTGATGAAATTGAAGAAATTGAAGAAAATGACCAGAATAATCAAAATGAAATCGAAGAACCAGATGAAATTGATGACGATTCGGATTTTTTCGAAGAGGAAAGAAATAAAAAAAATAAAAAAAATAAAAAAAGTAAAAAAAGTAAAAATGTTATAAAAAAAAAAATAACTAAACCAAATGTATCAAACGCATCAAACGTAAATTCAACCGGAAAAACTTCCAATAGTAGTGGATTTATACATATATCAAATAGAAAACTGTCACAACAATATTCAGCATTGTCAGAAGTAATGTATGGTACTTATGGACATGATAAAAATTGTATTTTAAAGTTTTCAGAGTATAGAAATATATGGATAAATGAGTTATGGATTTCAAAAAAATTACTAATTAATTCCGAAGAATTAATTAATAAGTACTCAGTAGATTTTAATTCAAATGGAAATGAAAATTTAAATGAAAATACAAATAATTTAGATAATTTAAATAATTTACATGTTAATTTACCAAATATGAAGATAGAAACCTTTTCAAATGATAATAAATTAATTGATTTAGGCGTATCAATTGATAAAAATTACATTTTACAAGAAAATCATTTTTCAAATTTCACTGTTTGGACTCCGAATGATAAAAGTGACGGGTTTGAAAAACTAAAATCTAACAATGGTGACCATTTTATAAATGTAGGAATAAATAAAGGCACAGTTATTCCCTCGGGTTTACTATTGGATAATGTTGGCAGAATTACTTCAATTTCATGTACCTCCTTTAGTACGGAGTGTGAAAAAAATAAAAACAATAGTGTAAACAATGTGAATTTGAATGCAAATAGTGCAAAGAGTAACACAAACAACACACACACAAGAGACTTTATTATAATTGCCTTTATGGGCCAAGAAGAATGTAATCTGGAAAGATTAAATAATAAAACTGTTGGCGTTTTTGATAAATCTATATTAGGAGATGGACAAATACAAATATGGGAAATAATAACGCACGAAAATGACAATAAAAATGACAATAAAAATGAATATAAAAATGACAGTAACAATAACAATGAAAATAATGACGATGTACAAATCGAATCAGTATTGCGTGCTCGATTGCATCACAAATGGGGTTCTTGTTGGGATATTAAAGTGCGTAGAAATAAATTTGAAGGAGTAGATGGTTATATTGGAAATGAATTCGCACTTGTGTTTCATGATGGACGAGTACGAATATTAGACGCTGATGTTTGGAAGTATATTAATAATGACAACGATACAATAATTGATCTTAGCATAATCGAAGCTAAAGCAGAATTTTATATTAAAAATGATACAATTACAAGCATAGATTGGATTAATTATAATCAATTAGCGATTGGATTATCATCTGGTTGTATTGGAATATTTGATTTACGATTAAAGACTTTGAGTACACAAATAAACAATGAGGATAGAATATATAATACTCCAATATCCCATAGAAGACTGCATAATAGTTTAATAACAAATATATCAACTGGGGATATGAGTACAGGAGTTTGTTTAAATAATAATATTGATGAATATACGAAAAAAAGAAAGGTTTTAATTTGTACAACTAGTACAGACGGATATTTAAAAATATCTAGAAATGATATATTAACAGGTATACCAAATATTTATACAGTCAAAAGATCAACAATTTTCCCTCCATTATCTATGTATAGTTCATCAATATGTGGATTTCTCCATGTTGAAGATACTAATGGGATTCGTTCAATATCCGGTAGAACTGGTTATTTTAGTTCACAAATTAATTTAAACGCTGGTGCATCTAAAGATGCAATCGATGATGATGATGATAATAAGAATAAAAAACAAGAATTAAATGAATCATTTACAAATAATACACAATGGTTAACTGCAATAGGCATTGGGTCAAATCATCCATTTTGTGCAAGTGGAGATAATCATGGAAGAATAAATTTGTTTCATCTTTTAAGAAGATTTACATGCCCTCGTAAAAAAACAAGGAAAAAGGTTAATATTTCTGACACATTAAGATTAGTTGGTACATTAAATTCTAGAACTTTGATAGAAAGAGGCGAATCTTCTCTTTGTTTTAAAGCTGGGGTTGGATTTGGATCTACAAAAAATGAAACTGTGGCTTTATCTTGGAACAGATTAGGGTATCTGGTTATATCAAATTCTAGCGGGATCACGTGGGTTGTTAAAAACCCTTAACTTTACATTATCGCACACCTCTTTAATTGGCTTTATATATTATCACATGCCTTTACTAATCTGGTTTAAGAAGCGCCCAAGATTATATTAAGGGGTTATGTAGTGATAATAATATAATAGTATAATATAATAATAATAATAATATAATAGTATAATATAATAATAATAATAATAATAATAATAATAATAATAATAATAATAATATAATAATAATAATACTATAATAATAATAATACTATAATAA
>JAJMCY010000459.1:0-12244 GCA_030565755.1 Ascobotryozyma cognata | reverse complement strand
CCCCTTAGTCCACTTACTATTTTAAGTAAATATTTAAATAGGAAACAAATATTCCTATTTAGAATTTCTGTTGCTACAGTAACTTAAAATTTATTTTTGAATCTCTTGCCTTATTAGGAAAAAGAATGTTTATAAATTGCTTATAAATCCTGGCGTTCCACTTCCCATAGCGTTCCAGATCCCAGGTAATTACGGTATTTATCTTTCTTTTCTTTTTTCCTGTGGCAGTTTGATTTATCTAGATGAATATTTGTTAGTATATGTTGCTATAGTGTACTATAGAATAATATTATACGACAGTATACTATATTATTACTATATTATTACTATACTATTATACTATTATATTATACTATTATATTATACTATTATATTATACTATTATATTATACTATTATATCATACTATTATATCATAGTATATATAGTACCGTATAATTTAATTTATTTTTATTTTCATTTTTTTCTTTAATTTATTTCTAATTTTTGTTTCCCTAAGAATTTAAGTATTATAGTATGTTTAAATAATTCTTTAGTATGTATGTAAAAATAAACCATAAATTTTATCAGTAAGCATTTACAAAATATTAAATCCATTTCCATTACAATCAAAAAATATTCTACGTTTACTAGTTTATATAAGATACATTTTTATTGAACATAGTTTAAATTAAAAGTTACAATAAATTATACAAAATATATACAATAAAATATTAAATACAAATATACAAAACATATACAATAAAATATTAAATACAAATATACAAAACATACATACACACTAAGTCCACTCTATATCTCCATTTTTATCAAATTTTATCCCCTTCTTAAAAACACCACCCTTATCTTTAATAATATCCTCTAAAGTAATTCTTTTATCAGAAAAAATCTTCAAATGATCAGCTATTAAATGTCTATTTTTACAACTAGGACATTGTACTAAAACTGTTCCATTATGATATGCTTGTTTAGAAATTTCATGTGTTGATCTAGTAGAACAAACTTTACATGTGAATGTTAATTCATATTTTGGAACTATTTGTCCAAATTTTGTTCCTTTATTATTTAAATTTTTTGATTCATCGTATCTTGTAAAATTTTGATTAAAAAACCTTTTTGAAAAAGTTAATACACTATTATATTTTTTATAATTTTTTGTATATATTGAAGGTATTAAATTCCTTGATTGTCTTGTTATAAAATTAATATTTTTCCCATTACCAATATTGTTTTTTAATCCTAATAAAAAATTAAAATATTTCTTCCCAATAACAACCATACTAATTTTTTTCTAATTAATCTTTATTATTTTAATTGTATTTCGAGCATAAATGTATCATATGCTAACTATATACTAAATATATTTTATTCTTTGGTGGCTATTGTTTTTGTTTTAACAAAAATCTCATCTACGTACTTGTATTTTGAATACTTTCTATTATTCGTTCCCATGATTACCAATATTGGTTGACATTTTACATAAGCGGTTTTGTTTTAATTATCACTAATTTTCTTCTTGGATTTTAAACGACGAGAAATAATTCATATTTAAATGACATGGTTTTCATGTTTCGTATACAAAAAAAGTAATATCCATTGAAATGTAAAAGATATGTAAAAAATAACTAAATCAAAAAATTAAAAAAACAAAAACTTCATAACATATAGAACTAACAAATATGATCTCTGATTGAGTGTACGTGATCATATTAGAACTATTTAACAATAAACTATTAAAAACTTAATCTCGAATTATAAACCCATTGAAATCCTTATTTCATATTCTAAAGATTATCTGTAGTACTTAAGGGGATATATCTTAAACAATATTCTGCGGTCTTATCGTAACTAATAATCAAATACGTATAAAATCGTGTACGTGTAGATAGTTTAATAATAATAAAATAAAAAAAAATGAAAAATGAAAAATGAAAAATGAAAAATAAAACCATATTGATATTAATACCTGTCGTTAATCTTCTAGGTTTAATTTATCATAACGTTTTTGCTTTTCGCGTTCAACCTTCAAAACATCATTTGAAATATTTTGTAAATATTCCGTTCTGAATAAAATTGCTTTTTCTTCCTCTGATGACAAGGATTCATAACTTTTAGCGTTAATAAATGAATTTGTATATTGATCAAATAATCTAAAATACTGTTGTCTTAAAGATTCATCTCTTGCTACATAACCCTTGAAATGAACATTGGCCTTTTTTTCTAATTGACTCACTTTAGAAGTTTCCGAACTTAAAAGTGAAAAGGCACCTTTAACTTGTTTTGTAATATCTTTTTTAGAATCTTGAAACTTATTCTTTGTCTCTTCAATCTTTGGATCCTTAGTCATTTCTTTTTTTATCATCTGCATAAAAATACTTTTATTATCTAAGCTTGGAATATTTGCCCAATCAAGAGTATCTACCTTTTGAGAAACATTATAATTTTTCTCGGGGAATAAGTTATTATCTGAAGAAACTATTTTTTCAATTTCTTCTATAATATCTGGAGGCAATTCATCATTTGAAAATAATTTGTGTAATACCTCTACTGAAAATTTGTCGTTTACTCTTAACAAATTATTTTTTAAAACTTCTGACAGGCCATTAAATTTTTTCATATTTTCCAAATGTTTTTCTTTAGAAATTCTAGCATCCCTATCTGTAGAATCTTCAACTTGATCGTCTTCAACATTAGGTGGATCGTGATATATATCATCCCCATTCATATCATCTTCATCCGGTAAAATGATTTCAAAATTATTTTTAGGAGCAGGCAACATAGTACGAAAAGCGTTTCTTAATTTCTCTCTTGGATCAATCATATATTCCTCATTGCCATCATTGTTTTCCCTTATTGTAGATGCGCCATATAAGGTTCGATTATTCGTATTCTTAATTGTAGATAAAAGTAAATTGGGGGTTTTCTCAGGTAAAGAATGAAGGTTAAGGGTTGAACTTTCTGTTTTTACAATTGGAGTTACTTCATGGCCTAATAAAGAAGAAGTTGTTTCACTCATAGATTTTAACTCCAAAGCTGCTCTATGAATTGAATCATCTCTTTTCACAGTACGAGGAGTTTTAAAAGGTTGAGTTGTTTGATTTTTGGAAAAAGTATTTAATATACTAGTAGAGCTATCATCATCTTTAAAATTAGCCATTATTTCTGAATTAGTACCATCTATTCTTAAAATTTCTTCTAGTTTAGAGTTTGTAATTTGGGGAGCTGATAATACAAGTCGTTTTCTTGTAAAAATTTGATCTTCTTCTTGTAATTTAATTATTTGTTCATTTCTCCTTGCCTCAGCAGCTTCTTGAGCAGCAAAATCTGAAATATTATCAGATTCTTTTCTTTTCTTATTTCTATGTCTACTTGTTGGTTCTTCTAATTCTGAACGCATTTGTCCATGTTTATTAATCTCATTTGAAAAGGATTCTTTTTCAGCAAGTGAACGTTTATCTTCTTCTACAGTATTATAAAAGCCTCTTGGGGGAGCTTTTTCAAAAGGAATTTCAGCATTGTAGTCCATTTCATTTTTACGTTTCTTATGTAATTTTACATTAATTCCAGCTTGTTTAAGTTCATGACGTCTTTGTAAAAAAGCTAACCGACGACTTTCTTCAAGCATTCTTTCTCTATCTTTTCTTTTCGCTTTTTTTCCTTGAGTATTTGCTAAACGTGCTCTTGCTTCTGATAACATTTCTTTTTCATCTTCATCCATATCAATTGCATCAGGTCTTGCAGGTTTCGTTTCTGGATCTGGATCAATTTCACCTGGTTGTAATTTTCTTATACGAGAGATATTTTTCGCAGCAGCAGTTTCTGAACCTGGACCAGTCAATGATAAATCAGATTCACGTGCCTCAGCTTCATCCAGAAGTAGTTGATATCTTTCTAAACATTGCGTGGCAGTTCTTCCAACAAGGGTAGCAATTGTACGCCATTGGGAAGGCATCAATTTAGCTAAATGAAGAAGTTTCTCATCTTCTTCTTTAGACCATTCCATTTTTTTAACAGAGGGGTCTAACCATTCATTCCATCTTGCTTTAACTTGTTTTGGTGTTTTTTTAGCCAATAAAGACGACACTCTTGCCCATTGATTTAGGCCGTATTTGGAGACACTATATATATGTATGTGGTATAAATATAGATATAGATATATATGTATATAGATATATATGTATATAGATATATATGTATATGTATATTTATTTTTTTTAAAAAAAAGTTAGTGATTATAAAGATATTTTATTGCATAATTAAATCGTAACTGAAATATAAATCAATTAAATAATTAATTATTGCAAAGTTGTTTATAAACTTTGGCATATATACTCATTGCATTTAGGTAAACTATTATATATACTATATTATATTATATACTATTATATATACTATTATATATACTATTATATATACTATTATATATACTATTATATATACTATTATAATATATTTTATATTATACAATATAATATAATATAATATAATATAATATAATATAATATAATATAATATACACAATTGCAGATACATCCGACACTTACGCTGCTCGTACAATCTCATCTTTAAGGTTAGTAAATGATAATATAATACAATATAATACAACAAATAATGCACTCACCTTCCACATTTGTCCAAATTCCTCCTCTCATATAAACAACCATTGTTTGAATTCTCAAATAGCTTGTTCTGCTGGTTTAGTATATATTATATGCTAATTAATAGTAAATAAGTAAATAAGTAAATAAATATATATATAAATAAATATATAAATAAATATATAAATAAATATATAAATAAATATACACTAATTGATATATAAGTATATATAAATATATGTTAATTAATATATAAATATATGCTAATTAATATATAAATATATAAATATATAAATATATAAATATATAAATAGAAATATTTTTTTGTTTCTTCTAAAGTTATTTTTATATATTTATTCTTATCACATTCGCAATTGTTAAGCCGGGTAACGTGTGATTCGGTTATTATCGGTTATTAGATGGTTATTATCGGTTATTATTATATATATTTTATACGAGTTGCTATATCAACCATATTCTCCAATAAAAATTTTATTTTTAATCATTAATTAAATTAATTGGCATGGAAAAAAAATTTTTAATATTACTTACATAACGAATTTCATTTAGCAATTAAAATATTTGCATTTTTATTTGCATTTATTTGTTTACTTTTATTTGTTTACTTTTATTTATATTCTATAATTAATATTTAATATTTAATATTTAATATTTAATATTTAATATTTAATATTTAATACTTAATATTTAATATTTAATATTTAATACTTAATACTTAATACTTAATACTTTCATAGCATATAACAAATGGAGGGCATAGAAAGTGGGGAAAATGGGTTTAGTAGTACATCGATGATGGCAGAGACCGGCGCAAGAATTTTATGCTGTAGTTGTGGTATGGTTATAAATAGTGCTTTAACAGGAGGAACTGCAATGTGTAATGATTGTATATCATTATCAACAGATATTACTGAAGGAATACCAAGAGAATGTAATATACAATTTTGTAGAAATTGTGAACGTTATTTACAACCTCCTAATCAATGGGTAGTTGCAGAATTAGAATCTAAGGAATTACTTGCAATTTTAATTAGAAAATTAAGAGGCCTAACAAAAGTTCGATTAGTTGATGCTAGCTATATATGGACAGAGGCCCATTCAAGACGTATTAAATTAAAAGTAACTGTACAAGGTGAAGCTTTACAAGGTACAATTTTACAACAATCTTTTGAAATTGAATATATTGTTGTACCAACACAATGTCCTGATTGTGCAAAATCTTTTACTACAAATACATGGAGAGCTTGTGTTCAAGTTCGTCAAAAAGTACCACATAAAAGAACTTTTCTTTATCTTGAACAACTTATTTTAAAACATAATGCTCATAGAAATACTATGTCAATTAAAGAAGCGCATGAAGGTTTAGATTTTTTTTTCGCACAAAGACAACATGCAATTAAAATGATTGATTTTTTAGCAACTAGTGTTCCTGTACGTTCAAAAAAATCTGAAGAATTAATTTCAATGGATACACATACAAATGCAAAAAGTTATAAATTTACTTATTCTGTTGAAATTGTACCAGTTTGTAAAGATGATTTACTTGTAATACCTAAAAAACTTGCAAGATCTTTATCAAATATTTCAACTTTAGTTTTATGTCAAAAAGTTTCAAATTTAGTTCATCTTATTGATCCTTTTACTTTACAAAAAGCTGAATTATCTTCTCAAATATTTTGGAGATTTGCTTTTCCACCTTTATTAGATACAAGTTCTTTAATAGAATTTACTGTATTAGATATGGAACCAACTGGTGTTTCTAATGGGAAATTAATTTTAGCTGATGCAACTGTAATGAGGAGTGCTGATTTAGGTAAAAATGATAATACTTATTATGTTAAAACTCATCTTGGTGCAATATTGCATCCAGGTGATATAGCTTTAGGCTATTTTCTATCTAATTCAAATTTTAATAATGAATTATATGATTTAATAGATGAAACAAGACTTCCTGATGTTGTATTAGTAAAGAAACATTATGAACGTCGTAATAAAAATAAAAATAGAAATTGGAAACTTAAAAGAATTGCAAAGGAATATGAAGATAATTATAAAAATTCAAATTCAAAATCTTCTGCTAAAGATGAAGATCGTGTAGAGCAAGATTATGAAATCTTCTTACAACAACTAGAAGAAGATAAAGACTTACGTTCAGGTATAAATATGTATAAAACAAAAAATACCCAATCTAATTCAGCTGACGCAATGCAAGGTGTTGAGGATGAATTTGGAAATAAACTTCCTGTAGAAGGTTCTAAAATTGATATTTCTGAAGATGATTTGGATGATTTACCTCAAGTTGCTTTTGATGAGTTACTGGATGAATTAGAGGAGATGACTTTGGAAGAAAAAAATTAATGTCTTTATATATATATATATATATATTTTTTTTTTTTTTTTTTTTTTTTTTTTTTTTTTTTTTTTTTTTTTTTTTTTTTTAATTGGACTATTTGTTTAGTTTTTGCCGCTTATTTTGTTTTGTTTGTTTGGTTTTGTGTTATTTTATTTTAGGCACTTTTGTTTTCCATTAATCTTTAACGTAGTTTTCAAATACTATATTATACAGTTTAAAAAATCATCAACCATTTAAATTCATTCTATATACATTTAAAGCTTTTGGCTGCGCTGGAGTAAGGGGTATGTGCTTTTTAATATTTAAATAATTTATTAAATATTGGTAATACATAAATAATATATAAGAAATAATATATAATAAATAATTAAAATAAATGCATTATTATAATCAAAATATGCAATGATTACTAAAAAACATTCTCCAACACACTATCAAGACTTGAATTGTTTTTATTAGTATCGTTTTCACTAGTGTCACTTTTGTTTTTCTTATCAAAATTAATAAAATTCTTAATTTTCCTTATTGTATCCTTGTGATCTTTATTATTTTTATCAACGTAATCCTTTTTATTCCTAATTTTCTCCAACATTTTTGCCTTTTCAACATTCCGAATAAAGGCCTTATTAATTTTATTTGCCTGTGATATTTCAGCTTCAAGTTTCGCTTGTTGAGCTCTATTTTGATATGCCTTTTGTTCAGTTAAATGATGCCATTTAAATTTTGGTAAATATATTATATTTAAAATATCATCATGATAATATGAACCTTTTTTCCCTCCAATTATATTATTATTCAAAGCTTCAGCAGCTAATTTTGCTTCTTTTTTATTAACAAATTCAACCCAACCTTCAATAAATTTGTGTTTTCTATTCCCACCTGATTTTACTCGTAATTTATATGATTTTGTATCTTCAGGAACAAGATATATTCTATCAACCCCTCCAAATTTAGAAAGTATTTGTCTTATTTTTGCAGGTTTCATATAAGGAGGAATTTTAGATAAATAAACAACTCCACTTTTTTTTATTTTTTCTTTAGTTTTTTCAATTTCTTTTATAGAAACGGTTAACCTTTTAATTTTTTTTTCACTATTTATAGCATTTTTATTTTTATTTTCAATTTCATTTTCCACATCTGAATTATCAGCATCTGAAATATCCGCATCTGAAATATCAACATCTGAATTGTCAATATTTAAAAAATCTTTTTTTATTTGACTATTAGTTTTTTTTTCTTTTATTTTGTCTTCATCGTTAAATTCATTGTCAGAGTTTTCTTCTTCAGATAAATTTGAATTGTTCTCATCAGTTTCATCTGGTGTTTTAAAGAATTCAAAAGCATCAACTTTGTTTTTTTCACTTATTTTTCCCATGTTATTGTTATTATATGATTATTTATTTATTTAATTTATTTATTTATTATTAATATTATTATTATTATTATTATTATTATTATTATTATTATTATTATATTATTGCTATTATATTATTATATTATATTATATTATATTATATTATTATTATAATATTATTATAATTATTATTATAATTTATATATTATTGTTGTAATGTATTTTACATATAATAATTCACCCTTAGTAATAACTAATCGTAGACAGACAACCAGAAAAAAAAAAGATTGCTAGAAACCGATCTCTTTATTTTTATCGATAAATAAAATCGATCGATACAATGAAACCGATCGATGCAACCGATAATTTCGTCGGTTTTTCTGTTTTAATTACGATTCATTCAATTAATCAATACATTATTTTTATTTTTTCCTCTAATATAAGGTTGCTATGCAAGATATTTACTATATAACGTTAATATGTAAAAGGTATAATAATAATAATAATAATAATAATAAAAATTAAAATTAAAATTAAAATATAGATAAAAATAAATTTATACACATATAATAAGTAAATAATTTTATATAATAAAAATAGTACAATAATAATAATAATAATAATAATAATAATAATAATAATAATAATAATAATAATAAATAATATAATTAATTGTAGTAATAATAATAATAATAATAATAATATACTAATACTATTTAATTATTTATTGAAAACACTATTATCGAAAATTTTCCCCTGACAACGGATTATTATTAGATCTTATACATTTATTTATAAATTCATTTTTTTTATTTATTTTTTTTTTATTTTTTTTATTTATTTATTCTTCTAATATTTATTTATATAGGAAGAATTTATAATTAATTAATTAGATATTACTATAATACTATTACTATAATACTATTGCATTGCATATGAAATATGGAATTAAAAACTGATTATAAACAAAAACGATCACAACCTTCACGCAAAGGTAAAAAATCTTGGAGAAAAAATGTTGATATTACAGAAATTGAAGAAGGATTAAATGAAATTAATGACGAAGAAAGACTTTTAGGTAAAAAATTAAAAGATATTGATTCTGGAGCTTTATTTATTATTGATACAGAAGGTAATCAAGATTTACTTAAAAGTCAAAAATTTAAAAGATTAAGATGTGATGAAATTTTAGCTGAACGTTCTGCTGTTCCAAAAGTTATTACACATCAAAGGTCTATTGATAACGGAAAAAAAAAAAAAGTTGAAGGTGTCAGTGGTAAAAAAATTAGCGATTTAATGAAAAAAGCTGGTAGAAGTGAAAATGCAAAAAAATTAATAGGAGAAGATTTAGAATTTGGTTATTATGATGATTCTCTTTCAAATCTATGGGATAATAATAATAATAATAATAATAATAATAATAATAATAATAATAATAATGATTTAAAAAACAAACTTCCACATATTCAAAAATTAGCCTCATTTCCTTCTGCTTCAAAAAGACCCAATACAGTATCCAATCCTACTATTCTTTTCACTACTGAAAAAACTGCTTTTTCGAAACCTGATCCTGGTAGATCTTATAATCCTTCTTATGAATCTTGGAAAACTTTGGTATCTGATGTAGCTAATGAAGAATTTAAAAGATATAAACGAGAAGAAGCAACCTTATTAGCAGCGAAAAAAATAAAATCTATGTTAAAAAATAAACACAATCCACAAGATGATGATGATGATGATGATGCTTTATCTTCTGATTCAGATGTTGATGAAAATGAAAATGATAATTCATCTTCGGAATTAAATGATAGGTTATCAGTAAATGACCCAGTTATAATGAAACGTAAAACTAAAGCACAACGAAATAAAGAAAAGAAACAAAAAGAAAAACTATTAAAAGAAAAGCAGAATAAAGATTCTATTCAAATAATCAGACAAATTCAAAGTTTATCTTTAAAGAAACGACATCAAATGAATTCTATAGATAAATCAAATATTTTTAAGAAAAAGACTATTATACGCAAACATAAATTTGGCAAACACAAGTATGTATTCTATTTTTTTTAAACGAATATATATATTTACTAACAATTTTTTTTTTTTTTTTTTTTTTTTTTTTTTTCCTTCTACAGTGTTATATCTAAATCATTGGATGTTAAATTACCAGATGAGCTGATTGGGTCTTTGAGAGCTGTTAAAGTAAGTTTTTTTATTTGATAGTTTTTTTTTTTAAAAAAAAAAAAAAAAAAAAAAAAAAAAAAAAAAATTTTATACTTTTATTGAAATTTACTAACTGGTATAGGCTGAAGGAAATTTATCTAAAGATTTATTTGCCTCATTTCAAATGCGAGGAATAATAGAAGCTCGCATAAGGCATAATAAGAAAAAGCAAAGATCAAAAGTTGTTGAAAAGTGGTCATACAAGGATTTTAAATAATTTACTAGTAATAATTATGTATAAATTGTTTATCACAATTACTATAGTTTTATACATATTTTTTATTTTTTGTAATGGTTCGGATATATTAAAAGTACTTTTGTTTTGCTTATTCTTTTGTTATAATATGAAAACGTTATGATTACTCGAAGTTTTTTAATGATATATTTTATTTACTTGTAATTTTATAATTCATTTTATGTATTGTAGAATTATTTTATTAAATGCACATACAAAACAAACTAACGGTCAAAGTTAGTTTTATAAAAGATAACGATACTAGTATATGATAATGGTATATAATGATGTTACGACGTATTTACATTGCAGTGTACTTTTAGATACAGTAATTATAGGAAAAAGGCATTTATTATCTTTTGATAGTATATAAATATATCAATTACAAAATATACTTACATTAGTTTTATTTGTTTGCTATATAATAAAGGTCTAACAATAGAAAAAAAAGAGTATATTTAAAGAGATCAAGGGTAGTAAAAATCATTAAATACATCATTTTTATTAAAGGTATTAGATACAACAACCTATTTTATTCTACAATTCAAAAAATATTAATTAATTTAAAAAATTTCTAGTTATTATAACACAATTATTTAATATTTATTACTTAGTATTTATTATTTAATATTTATATTTATATTTAATTATAGCATTTCTGTATTTATTTACTCATTTATATACATTTACATACATTTTATGTTTTCTTATAATTTATTATTTAAATAATTGGTTGCTAAGGACAGAAAAATAAAAATAATTAAAGGACACTACTATTATAGTCCAAGAAGAAAAACAAATATTAATAAATAAATAATTAAGAAATAAATAAATATTGATTTCTTAGCATAGTAATAATTTTAGTTAATTATTATTATTATTTTTATTATTATTTTTATTTTTTTTTATTTCTGTTTTTTATAATCGCGTAAAAAATAATAAATTGTATAACATTGAAAGATTTTTTTTTTTTTTGTTAATTTATTTATTTTTCCTTCGGTTTTTATACCGGATGGTCATGATATTCTTTCCATTTTAAAAGTGACTATAATAAAGCATTCTTTTTAATAGTATATTTTTATATTGTTTTAATGATAAGTTTACTACCTTCTGTAAGTTATTTTTCGCGTTTTTTTTTTTTTTTTTAAAAAAAAAAAAAAAAAATTTAAATTATTATTATTATTGTTATTAATAATATATATTAACTTAAACTTAAATTGATTTTATATTTATCTATTTTTTTTTTTTATTTTTTATAATAGCGCTTTCTTGGTTGCTTACCTCTTTTAACTGGGGCTGAATTAATTGCAATATTTGGTATTATCAACAATGCTAGTGGAATTTATGGAGTATTATCTTTTGTTACTGGTAAGGATTTAAAATGATTATGTATAATTATTATTATATTATATTATATTATATATTATTATATTATATTATATTATATTATATTATATTATATTA
>JAJMCY010000458.1:0-12258 GCA_030565755.1 Ascobotryozyma cognata | reverse complement strand
AAATAAAGCAAGAATCGAAAACAGGGTAAATCATTTTTAATTTGTATTTTAAAATTTTAATAATACTGGAGTACATCAAATACATAAAATAAAATAAAATAAAATAAAATAAGATAAAAGAAAAAAAAAAAATAAATAAATAAATAAATAAAAATAAAAGAAAATAAAAAAAAATAAAAAAATTATTAGCATTTATTAGCATAAAGTAATACATAAATAATAATATAAAAATGTCTACTTTATATAAAACTTTATCTGGAGATAAGAAAAAAAAAATTATAGAGGAAAAAGAAAAAATAAAAAATGAAAATGAAAATGGAAATGGAATTTTAACAATTAATAAAAACAAAAATAAACAACATGTACTTTTAATTTCATCTAGAGGAGTAACTTACAGACAAAGACATTTATTGAGTGATCTTGCAGGAATGATTCCACATGGAAGAAAAGAACCAAAACTTGATACAAAATCGAAATTATATCAATTAAATGAACTTGCTGAATTATATAATTGTAATGATATTATTTTTTTTGAAGCAAGAAAACATATGGATCTTTATATGTGGTTAGCAAAACCTCCGAATGGACCAACATGTAAATTTCATATACAAAATTTGCATACTCAAGATGAACTTAATTTTACGGGAAATTGTTTAAAAGGATCTCGTCCTATATTAAGTTTTGATAAATCATTTGATTTATCTCCACATTATCGTATTGTTAAAGAACTTTTAATTCAAATATTTGGTGTTCCAAAGGGACATAGAAAAGCAAAACCATTTATTGATCATGTATTAACATTTACAATAATTGATGGTCGTATATGGTTTAGAAATTATCAAATTGTAGAGAGTGTTGCTGAGCATTATTCCAAGGATACTAATGAAAATGAAAATGAAAATAAGGATGAAAATGATTTACAAGAAAATAAACCCAAAAAAATTGCAGCCTCTGATGATT
This sequence comes from Ascobotryozyma cognata, assembly GCA_030565755.1. Classification (NCBI taxonomy): domain Eukaryota; kingdom Fungi; phylum Ascomycota; class Trigonopsidomycetes; order Trigonopsidales; family Trigonopsidaceae; genus Ascobotryozyma; species Ascobotryozyma cognata. The sequence continues at coordinate 11,298 of JAJMCY010000458.1, read as the reverse complement.
CAAATATAAAAGGTAAAACTGAAGTTTCTTTATTAGAAATTGGTCCTAGATTTGTAATGACTTTAATTACTATTCTTGAAGGTTCTTTTGGTGGGCCAGTTATTTATGAGAATAAAGAATATGTTTCTCCTAATGTTGTACGTTCACAAATAAAACGTGAAAAAAGTGTAAAAACTAATACTAGAGCCGAAGCTGTTTTACAACGAAAATTACGAAAAATGTCTTATACAAATCCCGAAAAGTTTTCCAATTAATTTAATTTAATTTAATTTAATTTAATTTAATTTATTATTTTATTTTTTTCTTATAAATATATGTATACTAATTTTTGGAGTTTAATATAAATAAGTTTATAATTTATGTCAATAATTTTATATAAAAGTTTTTATGTTTTTATGTTTTCACATTTATGTTTTACGTTTTGAATTTTTAAATAATATACACAATTTTTTTTATTTAATAATATATTTACAAATGTTTTTATTTTATTTTTTAGTCGCATGCTTTTCATTCTTTTTATATGATACAAATCTGTCAAGATTTATTGCTGCTTCACTTGCTCGTTCTCTTAATTCTGGGAATTTCTTTTTATCCACACGTCTAACCATTTGACGAACTTTGGGACGAATATCTATTCCAAGTAGCTTAATCATACCTAGTTGATCAAATACTGATGTTTCAAAAGGGTAACTTTTGTCTGCAAAAATATCATATATACTATTAAGAATTTCTATTGAAACCTCTGCTTCAGTATTTGGAATTTCCTGTAGTAATTCAATGTAAAATTTGGAAACATTTAATACAAATGTAGAAGATTTTTCGTTTTCCTTTGTAGATACTTTTATAAGTATTCTACTTAAAGTGGTCAACCCACCTATAATACGTACATGGAAATCTGTAATTTTTTGTAACTGGGCATTTTTATCATTTTCTTTAAATTGAACTGATTTATATACTGCAATAAGTTTCAAAGCAAAACTTAAATCGAACAATGTATTTGATAATTCACAAGAGTTATTTAATAAAAATTCAGAAACTGCCCAAAGTGCGCCAGTAGCTCCATACCAAGAATCGAAATAATCACTATTATTAATATCTGTAGCATTTGGAGCATCATGTTGAGAAATCCAATTATAAATGGTAGTAAATACTTCATCAGCTAAGAATTTATTCCAAAAACTGTGTTCATTTCCTTTTTCAATTCTCTCTAATGTCACACTAATATTATTAAGCATTGCAAAGACATGAGAATTTAAAGATTTTACTTTAAGAGCTTTTAAAGAAAAAGGAATAATATTTTCAATAAACAAACGGATGGAAGAATTTTCTAATCTATATTCTTGTGTAATTTGATTAGTATTTTCATCATCTTCAGAGTTGTCCTTCATAGGTTGGTCTTGGTCTTGGTCTTGATTTTCATTATTTGAATCAATTGCAACGGCAACATCTTCCATTTGGACTTCTTCAATCTTATTATTTAAGTTTGAAGAATTTGATGAATGTTCAATTAGAAAATTTAAATCTTCTGCAATTGCAGTAAATAATTCAAATGCAACATTTAATGAAAAAATTGTATAAAAATTTAGTCGTGTTTGATCATTAATTTTTTGTTCATTATCTAAAGATTCCTGTAATGATAATTTATTAATATCAAAAGTATTAAGTAAATTATTTAAGGATTCAGTAATAAAATCAATTGAAATATTTTCTGAAAGTTCAATAGTTGGATTATCTAATTTTTCATAAAAAATATGATAATTTACACCAATTAAAAAAATTTTAATAATAGGTAAAAGATTTTCATTTTGAGATTGATGTTTATTAAATATATTAGTTGGATTATTTTTATACCAAGAAGTAATTAATATTATATATTGAGAATTTTCTATTGAAGTATAATAAAGACATTCTGCTGCAGTAAATTGTAATTGAATTGGAATAACCGAATAGTTTGTAAGAAGATCTAAAATAAATAATGGAAGATTTTGTAATTTAGTAGTACTATTTTCGAAAATTTCATTACCAGACATTGAAAGAGCAGTTATTAAAGTAAACAAACTTTCTAATAAATTAAAAATATTTTTTCTATCAGTAGCTTTTGACTCATCTAAAGTATTATTATCATTAACAACACTATCAAGAATATTTGAAATATTATGTAAATTTGTTTTTATATCATCAAGAAAACCCTGTCGATATAAAAAGATACATATAGAATCATCACCAGTAATTATTGATAATTCAGCAAGTAATTTAAAACCTTTTGTTACTAATACTTTTGAAGAATTATTTTTTATAATTTTATTTAATACAATTTGTATAAGTTTTTGTTTTAACAAAGCTTCTCTGATTGCTTGATTAGGGATAACAGATAGAATTTTATCCAAACAATTTAATTTATTTTCCACGTCATCGTCGTTATTGTCTAGAGTGCTAATAAGATTAGTTAGGTTAATATTATTATTATTATTATTATTACCAGATAATTGTGCTACAGATTCCACTGAATTTACCCTGTTAATTAATTTTTGTCTTCTAGATAATGGATTTCCTAACCCACGCAATTGGCTAAATTTTGAGATTTTTTTCGCTTTAGGCATTATGCATAGATTTTATAAATAATATTATCTGCAAAAAAAAAAAAAAATAAAATAAAATAAAATAAAAAACTTATTTGTTTTTTAAAATTATTTTTAAAAATATTATAAAAATTTTAAATACTTTAAAAAAGTTAAAATAATTTTTTATTAATTCTTAGGTTTATAATTTAATTTAATTTTTAAAACTAAAAATTAATTTTCTACTTGTTGTTAAGTGCAACGAGTAGTTTAAACCTACCCCACGTTGGTATAGTAACGTATTGTTGAAAAATTGAATAAAAAATAAAATATTACTACGTATTATATACAATGAGTATTATCGAAGATAGTAGATTTACGTCGGATTACAAGCTGGAGCGCATCGGTTTTATTCGCACAAAAAAGAAAAAAAGAAGGAAGAAGAAGAAAGAACAAAATAGAAAATTAGAAAAAAGAAAAAAAATTAAAAAAAAAATTAAAAAAAAAAATTAAAAAAAAAATTAAAAAAAAAATTAAAAAAAAAATTAAAAAAAAAATTAAAAAAAAAAAAAAAAAAAAAAAAAAAAAAAAAAAAAAAAAAAAAAAAAAAAAAAAAAAAAAAAAAAAAAAAAACAATGGTAATGAAATTTAAATTTATTTGCATTTAAATAAACATTTTATTAATAAATATTTTTCTATTTCTATTTTTCTATTATTTTATTTATGCTGCATTATTTTTTCCATTGTGATAAATAAATTATATTTATTTTAAATTATCTATTTATGTAAAAGTATTTTTTTTTTTTTACTTGGATGCATAAATTTGTATAAATTTATATTAATTTAAATTATATAGGCGAAAAATTTCTGGTTGTTATTTATTATTATTATTTATTTATTTTTATTTATTTATTTTTATTTATTTATTTTTATTTATTTATTTTTATTTTTATTTTTATTTATTATTTATTATTTATTATTTATTATTTATTATTTATTTTTATTTTTATTTTTATTTTTATTTTTATTTTTATTTTTATTTATTTATTATTTAATATTTACTATTATTATTTATTTTCATACCACATAAAGCATATTGCATAATATTTTTCTTTTTTGTAAAAAGAATAACATTTAAAAAATATTATTTCCTTTAGTTTTTCACCAAAATGAGTAGCGAAGTTGGACGAATTAAGGTATGAATATTTTTATACTATTTTTTTCTATTAAATCTTAATTAGTTAAACCAACTAATAAATCTAAATTTTTATTGGTTAATAATTAATATTTAATAATTAATATTTAATAATTAATATTTAATAATTAATATTTAATAATTAATATTTAATATCTAATAATTAATAATTAATATTTAAATTTAACATCTAATAATACAGCCCTTAGACACCACAGTTATTAATCGAATAGCAGCAGGCGAAATTATTATTGCTCCTTCTAATGCTTTAAAAGAAATATTAGAAAATTCAATCGATGCCCAAAGTAATAGTATAAATGTACTAGCAAAAGAAGGAGGTTTAAAATTATTACAAATAACAGATAATGGTATTGGAATTGCTAAAGATGATATGGGAATTTTATGTGAACGGTTTACAACTTCAAAATTATCAAAATTTGAAGACTTAGATTCTATTGCTACTTATGGTTTTAGAGGTGAAGCTTTAGCAAGTATATCTCATATTTCTCATTTATCAGTAACAACAAAGACAAAGGATTCTCAATGCGCATGGAGAGCTTCTTATATCGATGGTAAAATGCAATCTTCTTCAGATGGAAAAATTGAACCTAAACCTGTAGCTGGTAAAAATGGTACTCAAATTACTATTGAAGATTTATTTTATAATGTTCCATCTAGATTACGTGCCTTTAGATCTCCATCAGATGAATATACAAAAATTGTTGATGTAGTCGGAAGATATGCAATTCATTGTGATAATGTCTCATTTAGTTGTAAAAAGTTTGGTGATGCACATCATTCTTTAATAACAAATAATTCTCAATCTACTCAAGAAAAAATTAGAGTCATTTATGGTTCTGCAATCGCATCAGAATTAATAGAAATAAATATAAAAGACAACGAAAAGGCTAAAAGTCTTGGATTAGAACTAGCTCATGGTTATATGACAAATGCAAATTATAATGCAAAAAAAACTACATATCCTTTATTTTTTATAAATCATCGATCTGTTTCATGTGAACCTTTAAAGAAGGCTTTATATAATGTTTACTCAACTTTTTTACCTAAAGGTACACAACCATTTATATATCTTTCTCTTTTTATTTCCCCATCAAAAATTGACGTTAATGTTCATCCTACTAAACGTGAAGTTAGATTTTTAAATGAAGAAGAAATTATTCAATTAATTGCTGATGTTGTTGTAGATTCATTAATGTCGGTTGATACAAGTCGTTCTTTCCCTACAAATTCAATAAGTTTATCCAAAAATATCCCAGATGCTTATTCTTCATCTCAGAATACTACAACAAATCAAAATAATAAACGACTGTATGAATATAATTTGGTTAGAACAGATTCAAAGGAACGAAAAATTACGAGTATGTTTAGATCTACTTCAAGTCAGAGATCTGCATCTCAAAATAGTAAAGAAACTGGTAATAATAGTGAAGAACTGGATAATAATGACAATATAGAAAATATTGAAGGTGAGAATGAAGTGCATACTATCAATGAATCTGATAGTATAATAAATAATGACACTTCAGAGGATGCTATAAATTTTATGAAAGATTACGAAATTACAGATGTAGAAAAAGTTCCTATTAGGTTATATAGTATAAAAAAATTAAGAGATGCAGTAAAATATAAAGCTAGTCGAAGTCTAACTAATATGTTTGCAGAGCATACATTTATTGGAGTAGTGGATGAGTATAGACGGTTAGTAGCTATCCAACACAACGTGGATTTATATCTTGTAGATTATGGGAATGTATCTGCTGAACTATTTTACCAAATTGGACTTTCGGAATTTGGAAATTTTGGAACAATCAAGTTCTTAACCCCCTTAAGTATTCGTTCTCTACTGCAAATTGTTGTAAATAATTATCGTGATATAAGGATAATTTCTGATGAAACCGTAAATAACATAGATGATATTTTATATGAAAAACGAGAAATGTTGAAGGAGTATTTTTCTATTACTATAAATGATAATCGAGAAATTGAAACTTTACCGCTCCTGTTAAGAAATTACACACCATTTATGGGCAAACTTCCTGTTTTTATCTACAGAATTGGAGCAAATGTTGATTGGGAAGATGAAAAGAACTGTTTCGATACATTTTTACGGGAGCTTTCTTTATTTTACGTACCGGAGTCTCTTCCTGGTGAGGATGAAGCTGAAGATAATGGAAGCAATAGTCCAGAGTTGATTGCCAGACGGGAAAGCATACGATTTTCACTAGAACACGTTATTTTCCCTGCATTGAAGCGAAGACTAATAGCAACTGAAAGTCTTTCAAAAGACATTATAGAGATTACCGATCTACCCGGTCTTTATAAAGTATTTGAAAGATGCTGATGAACCTTATACAATTTTTAAATGTGTTTTTTTATTTTGTTTATGCATTGTTTGCCTGGTTATTAGAAGTGTTTGTATATTATTTAATTCATATTTGTTTTATTATATTTAAATTTATTTTTTTCTTTTAGTTTAATCGTTATAATCCATAAGTAGCAATATTAACTAACAATTTACCTATTAAATTATTATTTGGTAAAACGAATAAATATTGAATTATTTTTTTTTTAAGCTAATAACCTTTAAATTGGTTTGTATTAAAAGTTGAATGATAGAAAAAAAAATCAATAAAGTAATCTATTTACAGTATGACATTATTATATAAATAGTATATAATATATGCATGGTGATTTAAAAAATTTATGGCGAGGAAAAAAGACAAATATAGAATGAAACACTTAGAACCATCCAGGTCTTTGACGAACTTCAAATTCCCTTCTTCTTTTATCCATTTCTTTTTTAATATATGCACCGTATAAAACACCAACTAAAGCACCACCTAAATGTCCTGAATAATCTATTTTTGCAAAAGGAATTCTAAATAATTGTGCAAGGTCTAACCCTACAGCAATTAGAAAGACATACCAGGCGCCTATAGGTAATGGAACGAAAAATAGAGCTAGCCGAGCACTTTTGCATAGAAAATGAAAATAAAAATGAAAATAAAATAATAATAAAAAAAAAAAAAAAAAAAAAAAAAAAAAAAAAAAAAAAAAAAAAAAAAAAAAAAAAAAAAAAAAAAAAAAAAAAAAAAAAAAAAAAAAAAAAAAAAAAAAAAAAAAAAAAAAAAAAAAAAAAAAAAAAAAAAAAAAATTATGTTAATGAGTGAACTAAAAGAAATAAAAGAACTAACAAATTATACATACTCAGGAAATAAATAGGAAAATGCACCCATGACTCCGAAAATAGCGCCACTTGCACCAACAGTGCCTGAAAAAGGACCACCGAATCGTTTCAAAGCAAACGGTAACATTACTGATGTGAAAGAAGACCATATTGCTGAATTTAGGTATAGGTCTAGAAATGTTTGAGGGCCGAGGATTTGTACGACTAGAGGAGTTAATAGCGAACGTAGGAATGGGTATAATATATACCATATATACCATATACATATACTTTAAATAGACAAACTAAAACTTACTTGTTGTACCAAAACTGTATAAAACAGTCATATTAAATAAAATGTGCATAAAACTTGAATGAGTAAAAGCAGAAAGAATCATACTAGGAAGTTTAACTGCAGATATATTAGAAGATAAAACAAAATATTGTGCCCATTTTGCAGGTAATCTTGACATAAGAACAGGATATACTAAAATATTAAGTCCTATTATTATAGGAACAAGATGTTCAGGATGAGATTTAAAATAATTAAACGGAGGAATAGAAAATAAATAAGGTAAACCATAATGAGTAATTATACTAAATGCGATAGTAAATGCTAAAATTTTAATACCATATTTAAAAAAATATTCTCGTCTATTAGGAATAAAAATCTTTGGAGCAGCAGTCCACCTTATATCTCTAAAAGTTGCATAATTTTTTTTTGAAATTTTATTAAAAATATTAATAAAATTTTTATTTAAAAATTTAAAAGGAATAAAAGTAGATTGTTTAATATTATTATTATTTAAATTTTTATTAAAAAAATTATTTAAATTTAAATATAAAATTTTATTTTTATTATTATTTTTATTTTTATTTTTATATGGAAAGAGAATTGATAAATTTCTTTTAAAAATACCATTAAACGATGTTAAAGATCTTTTCCATACTGGAGTTTTTAAAGATTGATTACAAGTGAAGTAAATTTTATTGAATGGGAGCATAATAGTATTAATTATATTTGAATTTGAATTTGTATACGTTATTTGTTATATGGATTTATTTATATGTATTTATTTATATGTATTTATTTATATGTATTTATTTATATGTATATATATATATATATATATATGTATATATAAATAAGAATTACAAATAGTTGTATGAATATATAGATATAATTTTATTTATAATACAAATTATTTTAAATTAATCATAAAAATTTAACCCACGTAAGAAATTTAAATTTAAATTAAAATTAAAATTGAGTATTACTATGCTATTAAATGTAAAATTATTTACAGTAAATATATAATGAGAGATTTTATATAGAAGAAGATAAATTTAAGGCATTTTGTAGGCATAGGACTTAGAATAGAATAGGACTTAGCATAAGACTTGGGACATGCATGTCTCAAGTCCTATGCTATAATTGTATGCCCAGACATGCCTGTTTAATTATTTTAAGCAATAGGGCATGCACTTTAATGTTCGATTTCTGACCATGCCTTATTATATTATATTATATTATATTATATTATATTATATTATATTATATTATTACGAATTTAAATTAGTTTTTCGCAGGTTGCTATGCAAATTTCATTATAGAGGAGGATTTTTAAGTACTTCTGTATACTAAAATACTAAAATACTAAAAATAATAGAATTATTAAAAAAACACTAAAAAAATAAAAAAAATTAAAGTTAATTAACATAAAAAAGAAACAAAATGGGATCGAGCAAAAAAAAGAAACAAAAAGCAAAAGATTTTGTGGTGAGTAGTTTTAAGATATATTTTTATATTTATATTTATTATTATTATTATTATTATCTTTATTTATTTTTATATATTTATTTATTATTATTATTATTATTTTTTTTTATTTTTATATATTTATTTATTATTATTATTATTATTTTTTTTTATTTTATTTATTACTACTCATGTGTATACAAACAAATTGAATAAATTCAATTGCATTATTATTCATTTTCTTAGGTTTCCGATAGGATTTGTTTTTTTTTCTTTTTCTTTTTCTTTTTCTTTTTCTTTTTCTTTTTCTTTTTCTTTTTCTTTTTCTGTTTTTCCCCTATGTCAAATTCAATATTTTAAGTTTTTCATCTTTTATATAGCATTTATTCTTCTTTTATAATAACTTTCTTTTTCCCCTATGTCAAATTCTATATTTTTTATTTTTATTTTTTTAGTTAGCATTTATTGTTTATCTATAGTAAATTTGTTTTTCCATAGTCAATTTCTATTATTATTATTATAATATTATTATTTATTTATTTATTTATTTATTATTATTATATTATTATTATTATTTTATTATTTTATTTATTATTATATTATTATTATATTGTTATATTATTATTATATGATTATTATATTATTATTATATTATTATTATATTATTATTATATTATTATTATATTATTATTATATTATTATTATATTATTATATTGTTATATTATTCTTATCTAATCTTAATACAATTACTAACAAATAGAAACCGAAACTAAAAGTCGGAAAAGGTCCATTGAAATCTACAACTCATACAGATTTATCATTTAAAGCTAAATGTATGTTCAATAAAGAATAAATTGTAATTTATTAAAAGGCATTTATTTATTCATTTATTCATTTATTCATTTATTCATTTATTCATTTATTCATTTATTTATTCATTTATTTATTTATTTATTCATTCATTCATTCATTCATTCATTTATGCTAACTTAATTTTTATTATTAGCTATTGTTTTACCAGAACAATCTTTGAGTATCAACTCATTGGAATCTTTGTTTGAACATCAATTGTCATTTTTAAAACATCATTCTCCACAGGTTAGAAAAAGTATGATTTTTTTGAATTTTATTGCAAGGAATAACAACTAACGAGTTATTTGCATATTGTGTATGTGTATGTGTGTGTGTATGTTTGTATGTTTGTATGTATATGTATATGTATATGTATATGTATATGTATATGTATATGTATTTGTATTTGGTGTATATATATACGCATAAAATTTGATACAAAAATAAACACATAAACACATAAACACATAAACACATAAACACATAAACACATATAAAAACATATATCAACAGACGCCCTTGGGTTTATGCTCACTCACATTGATGAATTCCAATCCGGTTCCAAAATAATAAACAATATATCCCCATTGATACTTGATAGTTCAAAAAATGTTAGAGCTTCTACACTTAAATTATTAGAAAAATTTAATCATAGAACAATTACTCCTTATGTAATAAATATTTTACTTTATATTCACTCTGCAATGACACATATATCTCCAGAAATTAGATTAGATTCTACAAAATTTTTAGATTATTTAATTTCTGTAGCTCCTGATCAAATTGTTAGTATGAAATGGACTAAAACACTTGATTCTTTTTTTGCATTATTTGGTTGGGAAATAAATGGTAAATCTTCTATTTTTAAAATAAATAATCAATCTATTCAAAAGCCTCAATTACAAAGTTTTTTAAATTTTTTAAAAGCAGGTATTGATAATTCTAATAATGATATTTCTTCTAAACAAGGTTTTTTATATCACAGAGATACACAATTTTATTTGATACCAGAAAAATCAAATCCTTTTTTATCTTTATCATTATTTGAAACTGTACTTGTTGAATCTGCTGACGATGTTTTTACTCGTCGAAAAATATTACATCCTTATATTCAAACCATTTTTGCTTATATGGATTCAGGTCAAAAAGAAGGCGGCGATTATGGTCGTATTTGTAAGAGTATAAAGAATAGTCTTTCTTATTGTTAATTATGACAATCTCAACTATGAGGTAACTATTATGTTTTTTTTTTTTTTTTTTTTTTTTTTTTTTTTTATATATATATATATATTATAAATATTATCAATATTTTAAAAGGATTTTATTTAAATATAAATTTATTAACACTTATTAAACAATAGGCTAATTTCTATAGTTATACTTTATATATTATATATTACAGGTTTAAAACTATTCATTATCACTACTTTAATTTAAAATTTGTTTATAATCTTATAAACTAGCAACTATTTGCAATGAAAAGATGATTTTTATTATTAATTTTTAATTATATATATAAACATTCACTGATTTAGGCAGGCATATTTAATGAGGACAAAATTAATACAATAAAAACTATTACAAATGAATATGTTAATAATATACTTACAAAAAATAGATGAACAATTCATGTATGATAGAATCATATATGAATAAATGAATAAATGAATTTTATATGCATTAACTTATATATTTAAATGCTTTTAAATGCATTTAAGTATGGCTTTATTTTATTTTGCCTTATTA